>RJWJ010000427.1:0-67413 GCA_004363605.1 Indri indri
TCTTACCTCTTCCACCACCAGGTTATGAACTTCTGCAGGGATAAAGGAATTAGATCTTGTCTCTACCTGGGTGCCTGGCCCAGGGCTGTGTGCATCTTGCAGGAGGCAAGTTCCACTTTGTCATGCACATGTGTGCTCCGCAAACGTATTTCTGTTTTGCATGCATGCATTCAGATACGTGGATGTCCTTACAAATGTACAATCTGATCACATCACTCCCCTTCCTCCAACTTTTCCAGGGTTCATAAATCCTGGGTGGTCTATGGGGTACTGCATGGTCTGTTCCTGCTTCCTGCTTTAACTTTCATGGCACCATCCCCCACCCACTAGTTTTACCCTCACCAACCTCTCTGTTTTTAGAAACTTGGCCTGGCATACGCTTCTCCTGCCTTTCACCTTATCTGTTCCTACTCATCCTTTGCGGCTCAACTCCAGCGTTACCTGCTCAGAGAAGGAAGCCTCCCTTGAGGTTTACATCACTTCCAGGACTGGGTCAGGTGGTGCTATTACCTCTCTCACAGCCCCATGGGCTTTCCTTCATCTTCTTATTCACTGCTTATGCAGGTACACGTGTCCTGCAATTGTGCAGTCACCTGCATCCTCCTCTAGCCTGAAGGCTCTAAGAGGCAGAACAGAACCTGCACCTGAGGGGGTCTCCGAGAGATGCCTGTCACAGGAACTAACTGCCACATGTGCTGGGCCCCCACCCAGCCCCAGGCCCCTCTGCACTGGGGCTCCCTTACCGGTTGGTGGACCCATTGTAGCAGTAGTTGGGGAGAAAGTCAAAGTTCAGCTCCCAGAAGACGTGCAGCGTGATTCGGCCATAGGGGGCAGACACGTTGTGATTGGCCTCCCGGAACATGGCGTCGAAGCTGTCCAGCGTCATGTGCTTGCAGAGCAGCCGGTGTGTGAGCCGGTTAATCTCCAGCAGCCACTCCAGCTCCTGCCCAGCGAGAGAACCCACAACCGCTGAGGACGTACACATAAACCTCACACGCATGCGCTTTATCTCACTGATTCCTTCCATGCGGGTGAGAGCCCCTCAGCCAACCTCCTGACGAGGACCTGCAGTGGCATCTAACGATGTGCTCTTCTGAGAAGGGGGAGGAACTGCCAGACTGTGCTGGGGGCAAGGTGGGGGGCTGCATGCCTGCCCCCTGGAAGGAGACAACGGACTCTGTGCAAACCCCATTTGCACCCCTTTGTGTAGAGAGCATGCTTGCTTGCTTTCCAGTTCCTGCTCTGGCGAGGAAAATGCATGTCCCTCAGTGTCACAAGTAAAGTAGAAAAAAGCTGTGACTGCATATCACCAGAGGCTGTGCCTCCACCCTGTAGAAAGCAGTAATAAGAGCTACCACTTATTAAGGACTTACTATTAGGTTGAACCATATGAAATTGCTGGGGTTTTTTTAGGTGGAATACTTTCAGATACTGGCAATTTTGTATGGTTGAACCTAATTAATATGTGCCAATTTTATATGTTAACTCATTTAATGTTCACCAAAACCCTCTGAAGTCAGTATCGCGGCTGTCCTTACTTTACATGTATGGAAACTGAGTCATTGTGAAGTTAAGTAACTTGGCTTCAAATCTAGGAAGCTAAGCTCCAAAGTGCATCCTTAACCACTAAGTACTATAACTCCTATAGAAAATTTCAGAAGAGGAAGAGGCAGAATGCTTCCTCCTTTGGACTGTAGGCCTCTCGAGGCGTCACGCAGGGGTCAGCAAAGGCGTGGCTACAAACCACAGGCAAGTGGTCTGCAGCCCACGATGACCAGGGACCTATGGGCGCTGAGGGCCCTAATGGTTTGGAATCTCACCTTCAGGCAGAGCCGGAACTAGAATGGATAATATCTGCACACAGAAGGACGCTGCATTTGTTGAGAAATGAAATAAGCATGAAACCCTTTCATCTTGCTTTGGTCTTTTGCTGTCCTGCAACTTCTTGATCTTGCCATCAAAAAGAATCAAAGCACAGTCTCGTGTAGACAAAGCAAAGGCACCCTAGGCCACTCCTGAGTTGTTTTGGTTAAGCCATCTTTTGAGACAGATATAAATGTCCGTTTCCTAGAGGAGGGAAACTGAGGCCAGAAGGTTAAGCAACTTGCCCAAGGTCACACAGGGAATACATAACAGGGCTTAGGAGGTGAATCCAGGTCTTCCGGTTCCAAATCATGTGTTCTTGGCCCCTGTGACACAGTTCCCTGGAATAAGGGTACAAGAGCTGTGAAGTCCTTTGAAAGGCAAAGACGGTTTTATAGAATAATGTAAAGGCTGAAAAAACAGCGGCAAGGGCAGTTCACTAGAGCGTGGGCAGGTGGGATGGCAGGGGGTCGGCAGCATTGGCTGGGACATGGAGCGAAGCTGTCCATGGCAACAGAGGCAGCCTCACACCAGGGATTCGAAGTCATTCTCATCAGCCTGGATGAGGCTAAGGTCCCCATTAGCCTGGATGACGTCCTGGAAGGCAGAGGCCTCAGACGACGCTTCCAGTTTTCAGAGCTCTGCCTTTCTGAAACTCAGATTCTGTCGCTCTAAAGTAAGGGTGAAGAACAGGCTGAAGCCTTGCAAACCAGACAGGTCAGGTGAGTGAGAGCAGCTGGGGTCAAGGAGGATTTTCAGGAGTTTTCAAGAAGTCAAAGGGAGCACGGTCCACCTAACAGGAACTTCTAGTCAGTTCCAGGCAATCTCTGCCATCTGGGAACGCTGGTGTGGTGTTGCTGGAGCTTCTGTAGTTTTATTTGAATTCTTCCAAATGTTAAGGGTTGGCTCAAAATTACAAATGCATTCTGCAACCTAAGCAAAACATAGCCTGCTGGCTTTCGATTCAGTATCAGATCTTGCAGAGACTGTTGCTCAGCTGTGTAAAACGAGGGTGACCGAAACCTCTCCAAGCCCGGAACCAAGCAGCTGCCCCTTGTCAGCATGGAGCTGTTAAGGTGGAGGGAAGGGCTGAGGGGAGCACATTCCTCGGTGTGTTTTTGGAGGCGGCAGCCGTCCTGACCCACAAGGAGAGAGCTTTCCAGGGGTCGCCTCTTCAAGGGCTTCACAGGAAGAGGGTGCTCTCCGGGGAGCCGTTGCTCTCACCTGATTTGTTTATCAGGACTTTCACCGCTTGTTTTGATTTTGTTCCCAGCTAAAAGAACATTCAGTGCCTTTCGAAAGGCGGGGAGAGGCCATGGAGATGCACACACCCCAAATCTTTTTTTTTTTTTTTGGTAAGATATGCCCATTATTGGAAAACTAGAAGATACAGTGGAACAAAAAAGAAGAAAACAAAAATCCTACCACTTGCAGCTAATCACTGCTAACGTTTTGGCATAAACAAAGAAAAACTCTATTTCTCATAATAGAAGCAGCCAAATGACTTCCCAGAAGAAGCGTGCTGATCGTAGCCTCTGGAAGGGAGTGACCCGGGACTCAGGTGGGCCGTTAGGTCAGGTCCTAAGAAACGTTGCCGAAAATTCACCCTGAGAGCATTGCATTACAGCCCCAAATTTCTCTTTTTCTCTCATCTTTCTTCCATAAGCTATTATTTATTAATAGCTAACACTAAGTGTTTCCTAGATACAAGGAACTGTGCAAAGATCTTTGCAGGCAGTACATTTTATCCTCATAACAAACAACCCTGTGAGGTAGATTCTGATATTTCCTCCATTTCAGAGATGAGGAAACAGGCTTAGAGAAGGTCAGTAACTTACACGAGATCACCCGGTCAGTAAGTGGCAGGGTCAGGACCGGAAGCCCTGTCTGAGTCTGCAGTTCCAGTTCTCAATCCCTTTACTTTTTACCACTTTGTCCACTTAAAAAAAAAAATGTTCTATGTTGAAATGATTTTAGACTTACAGGAAAGTAGTAGAAACAACATATCCTTTGCCCATCTTCTCCAGTGTTAACATCGGGCATAACTAGTATAGTCACCAAGAGCAGGAAGTTAACTTTGGTACACCACTACCAGCTGAATGACAGGCTTTGTTCAGATTTCACCAGTTTTCCCACTAAAGTCCTTTTTCTGTTCTAGGGTTCAGGATTCCATGTTGCATTTAGCTGACATGTTTCCTTATTCTTCTCTAGTTTGTAAGTTTTTAGTGTTTCCCTCTCTCTCATGACTCAGGCACTTGTGAAAAACATTGTTCATTTCTTTTTTTTTTTTTTAGAATGGCATTCAGTTTGGGTTCACCTGATATTTTATCATACTTAGATTGAGACTGTACATTTTGGCAAGAATATATAATGGCAACAGAAATGTATCTTACTGGTGACATTAACCCTGACACTTGGTTAAGATGGTGTCTGTCAGTTTTCTCCACTGTAGAGTTACTACTCTTCCCTTTGTAATTAATAAATATCTCAGGGGAGATAGTTTGAGACTATGCACATATCATATTTCTTCTCAAAGTTTTTTTGTTTTGTTTTGTTTTTAAATGTTTTTATTGTGGTAAGATATACATAACAAAAAATTTACCATTTTAACCATTTTTAAGGGTCCTGTGGCATGAAGTACATTCACGTTGCTGTACAACTATCACCACCACCCATCTCTAGAACTAAACCTCATCTTCTCCAACTGAAACTCCATTCATTAAACCCTAACTTCCCTCTCCCTGGCAACCACATGCTTTTATGTTCCCATGAATTTGTTACTGCAGAAACCTCATGTAAGAGGAATCATTCAATATTCTTCTCAAAGTTCTGTCCATTAATTTTAACATCCATCGACTGATCTTGCCTGCAACAATTATTATTATTATGTTCTAGTGGTGATTTTCTATATCCCATTCCTTCTACTCGTCTGCTTTTGAAGGCATTCAACTCTTCCTTTGATTCACTTAAAGATCAATCAAGTTCATTCTAATTCTTAGAGAGAATTAGCAGAGAGCACCGTTTTCTAGGAGAAAGGAGCAGGCCTATTCCATGCTTGCGCATCAGGACTGGCTACATAATTTGCAGGGTACGGTGCATAATGAAAATGCGGGGTCCTCTTGTTAAAAAATTATTAAGAATTTCAAGCTGGTGACAGCAGAACCCTTCTGGGCCATGTACTACTGCATGTCCATGAAGCCCACCCCGCCGTGCAACCTTCCCTAGCTTCTTAGGACCACTCAGCTACTTGCCTGGTTCTGCAGGATCCTAAGAACAAGCAGCTGTGTCTGACTGTTCGCCATCTCTAGAGATCCCCTCCATTCCCACCTCCCCTAGGCAATCAGGAGGGTAAGGTTATTCTCACTCTGTGTAAGTCTTTTCTTCCCTGCTTCATTCAGATAAGAAAGAGACTTACTGCTTCTGTTTAACTGACCCAGCACTAGGTGAACAACCACCTCCAGCTAGGCTTCTAGTCTGAGGAATCCCAGAGCAGAAATCCCACCCGCCCCCAGGTTCTTACCACGATAGAGGTCAGGTCCTCACTCTCAAAGCGGCTGATGGCCTGGTCCAAGGATTTATACATGGCAGCAGAAATGCGCTGGGTGATGAGTCTGTTCAAGTCAATTGATCGCCCCAGCAGCTGGACGGAAGAGAGAGAGAGAGAAGTTACTTAAGATTCACCCAGACACCTGACAATTGAATGCAATACATTGATAGGAGACTAGATTAAAATTAAAAAGGACATTATTGGGACACATGGTGGACTATATTTAGAAAACAGCATTGTTAAATTTTCTGAGTATGATAATTCTACTTTGATTTTATAAGAGAATGTCCTTGCTTTTAGGAGATATAGGCTGAGGCATTTGGGGGTGAAATCTTAGGATACCTGCGACTTACTCTCACTGGTTAAGAAAAAAGTACGTATACTAGCACACACACACTGTATCTGTGTGTGAGACAAAATATATACGTGAGAAAGAGAAAGTGAACTAAATGTGATTAAAACATTAATAACCACAAATCTGGCTATACGGTAGACGAGTGTTCATTGTATTATTCTTTCAACTTCCCTGTGGGCTTGAAACACAAAAATTTTAGGAAAAATACGATTCATTCAGGCTGTGGGAAGAGGCCCAGGGTATGCTCCGGCTCCCTGTAACTGCTTCTGCTGACATCCTAAACTTAGCCCTGAGGTTCTGCCTGCATCTTGCCTGGGCTCAATTCAGTAATTCAGTCACCAGGAAACAGCAGCCACCTCAGCAAGGGCCCACTTTGTGCCTTTATGGGGGGAAATGGAAAAGCAAGAGATGAAGGACTGATTACAGGATGCAAAATATAGCTTAAGAGATTTTCCACTGGGGCACACGTGGGCATTACTGCAGATACTACACAGGTAACAGTGAACACACATTGAGCACCTGCTGTGGCCATGGCACTTTGCTAGGTGCCAAGTGATTATTCTTATTTTATTTTTCCTGCTTCCCTTCTGGGATAAATTTTCTACCAACTGACTAGGGCCCCTTATAGCCATCTCATGCACAAATAAAGCCCTCAGTATTTTAATATCCTGTGGCTAATTCTGGCTGCGTCGTAACTGATAGCAGTAATCTTCTGAGAGGCTGAAGAAAACGCTCTCATTGAGCCCCTGCTGGTGGCAGAAGTGATTTTTTTTCCTCTTAACAGTATTCCATTTCCCTTGGATTTCTCATAGCAATGGGAATGTCCAGGGTTCCTGGATGAACTCTTTCCTTCTCAGCTAAGGCATCGTCTCAGCCTTGGCCCTGCCCCTTCAGAAGACGGTGACCACGTAAGAGACACACAGACATCATAGCATAAAGGCCATTTCACCACCAACTTGGCCAAAAGCAGGGCCCCAGGCCTGTCGGGCTCACATTAACATTTTTAACTGGGGATACGTTTCTTAGCTCCCAGGAACATTTCCTCCACATCTGGGGTCAAATGTTAACAGAAACCAACTCCACACATGCACACAAACCTATTTCTACTCTGGGTTTGACCTGACATGCTACATTTCAAAGGTGCCATAGTCCTTCTTCACTTGGACCAGCACTTGGGCCATGTTCAAGGACAGATTTACCCATCTCTGAGTGGCAGTTCCAACTGAAAGAGTGGGCAACAGCTTGTGATGGGAAGACATAGGCTTTGGTGGCCACTACTTGTAAGAGGTCAGCTGCAGATGGGTGGAGAAGTCTAGAACTTAAACCAAAGTGAGCCCAATGCCTCTTTATTATCTGCAAGATTCTGAAGCTGTGCTACACCTGTGCTCAGAAACCCACACTGGGCAACATACGCAGGGCAGACGGTGCCCATTCCTGATTTCTCATCTCTCCTGCCTGTTGCATCTCCACGGTAGTTTCCTGTCACCATACCTGGACGTGTCTCTGTTTCAGCAGCGTTTCATAGCGGTTGGACGGTGGGTACGGAATGATGACTCCATAATTCTTGCATTCAGCTCTAAAACGTTTATCCAACAGGACACTGGAAGGGATAAAAGTTAAGTAAGGCCAGTAAACAGGACAGTGAATGGCTCTCAACCACCCAGCTGCATCTATTTCAGACCATAGGATCTACTCATGAAGGACTATCTCATATATACATATATATATTTATTTTATGAGACAGGGTCTCACTCTGTCACACAGGCTGAAATGCACTGGTGCAATCATTATTCACTGTAGCCCCGAAATCCTGTGCTTAAGGGATCCTTCCACCTCAGCTTCCTGAGTAGCTGGGACTACAAGCACAGGTCACCACTGGCTAATTTTTCTTATTTTTGTAGAGACAAGGTCTGGCTATGTTGCTCAGGCTGTCCTTGAACTCCTGGCTCAAGCGATCCTCTTGCCTTGGCCTCCCAGAGTGCTGGAATTACCGGCATGAGACACCACACCTGACCTACACATCTTAAATATAACTGTTTTCTGCTCTGGAGCAAGGTTCTTCAAATTTCTTTCCAGCTACAGAAGCTCAACATGTCAAACAGAGTTTATAAGTTAAAGATGGGCAACACACAAATTGAGGGAGCCACTTTCCTCTTTTATTGATTTGCTGCAAAAGCATCCGAGTGCATGCTTGGGATATCCCACAAGACATTCTAGTGCTAGGGACACAAAGTTTCTGTCCTCATGGAGCTTACATTCTAGGGAAGAGAGACTGACTGATGATACAAAAATAGGCAGAGGAATGAAATAATTTCAGACAATAATGAATATCTGCATGGCGTTTGCTGTTTATGG
This sequence comes from Indri indri, assembly GCA_004363605.1. NCBI lineage: Eukaryota > Metazoa > Chordata > Mammalia > Primates > Indriidae > Indri > Indri indri. The sequence goes on from RJWJ010000427.1 coordinate 8,121, forward strand.
GCACTTCACACACACGTGAGCACATGCACAGAATCATTTCTAATCTCACAACGACCCTATGAGGCAGGTGTGCTACTATTACCTATTTATTACTAGAGTACTGTTAGAACCACATCCCATTTAACCCACAGATGCATATTAAGTGACCACTTTGCAAGAGGCTGTGTTCTCTGTGCTTTCCCTGAAATCCTAAGTTCTTGCTTTCTATACTCTCCATCATTTAAGAGCCATTCACTTTATTTAACATACATCCTGTGTTAACAGAAACCTTCCCATGTGAAGCATATCAGAGCTACTCCAGCTGATGAAAGCAAAAGGAAGCAAATCCTTTCCATAGAAAGAAAAAGTAATTAAGGTAAGAAACTATCCTTGAAATTATTGATTTGTACATCTGGATTTCCAATAAGAATGGCCATATTAATACCTACATATAAAATTTGAGGCTTTTCTTGAGCAGGACTATTATAGGTTCTTGAAACCCTGGAACTCACGGGGGTCTAAATCCATATAGACTGACAATACCAGTGAGCCACTGAAGCTTGACAATCTCTGGCCCAGACTTCTTCACTGGCCTCCTATCTGGTTTTCACATACTCGTTCTTGTTTATCTCCAATCCATTTTTCACACTAGTATATTTTTAAAAGAGTGAACTTTCAAAAATAAAAATTGAATCGGGTCACTGTTGTACTTTTGAAAGCATTCCGTGTCATCCCATTTATTCTAAGACAAATGCCTACGAGGCAGGCGTGATCTGGCCCTGCCCACCTCTCCAGCTTTGTCAGGCATGCCGCCCCGTCTCGTGGTCATGAACGAGACATTGACACGTATTAACTCACGCAAATCCTCTCAACAGCCCCACGAGGTAGGCAATGCTGCTATTATTAGACTTGCGCCACCGGGACTTTGCATAAGCAGTTCGTTTTGCGTGCAATTTCCTGCCCGTCCTTCACCTAGTTTTACTTAACTCCTACCAGCTTGAGATAAGAACTCAGACGCTGCTCCCTCGAGACAGCCTTTGTCGTTCCCCACCCAAAGAGTAGCTCCGGCTTGACAGTCATGTGTTCCCATATACTTTTCCTTCACAGACAGCACATGCCCTCCCTGGTCAGTGTGCATTTATCAGTTTTTAATACATGTCTGTCTTCCCTGCTGACTGCAGGCTCCATGAGGTTAGCACCATATCAGCCTAGTTTCCTTCCCACTACATTCCAGCACCCAGTCCAGGCCTGTGGAATGGCTCCGTTTTCCTCAGGTGCTAGGGAAGAAGGGAGGTTTTGCAACAGAAAACCAAGTCTTCAGGTGGCAGTCTTAGGAAAGATGGCTGCTCACAGCTCTGGGGCTCCCCTACCTGCCGGCCATGGCTTTGTAGTAAGCAAAGATCTGGTCCGCCAGCTTGTAGACAAACTGATCAAAACACAGGTTCACCTGGTGAGGAAGAAGTGGGACAGGTTAATGGTGTCTGTCCTGCTTTATCTCAGAAACTCAGGCAACCGCAAGAGGGCAGTTGGGCAGGACTGCCCAAAATGAGTTCTGGGGCAAGGTACTCGGAAGGAAGAAAAAGATTCTGTGGCCAAGTGAGTGTGGTCCCTTGTTCTTGGGGTCCTTGGTTAGTCAACAGAGAACGCAAAGTTCAAAAAGCCTGCTGAGGGACAACCTCCCCACTGCCCCCTCCTCGGCTGTCCTGCGGCGGCCTGCCCCGGGGGAATGCACCAGACAGACCTTCCTCAGATCCTGCAGTTGCTCACACTGTTGGCTAACTTTGCAGCCTCCCCATCCATCTCCTCTGATAACTTTCTTGCCTTCCCCTTTCAATTTATTTTACCTTGCTTTGCAAATTTGATTATGAAGTTGATAGTCATTAGACATTTAAAAGCCCCCTTTTTTCAAACTTCGCTTAAATATCTTTGTTTTTGAATGAACAAAGCCTCGCCATTTCAGTAGTAGATTATGGTGATCAGGTGGGAAGATGATTTCACAGCAGACAGAGGGAGTCAAACCAAACCCTCCAATACTGGCAAGAGCAGGAACTGGTTGAGGGCAGAGCTGTGACAGCCCCGGGTACGAGTGGGACACCAAAAGAGACAGACCGTATTTATGTGATTCATCTTTGATTCTTTTCCCAATAAATCCTTGGCTCCGTAAGTTAACTATTCAAAAAGTTTTCACGTCTTTTATTTTATGCCCCACATATTATGCAGAACACAAAACACAGAGCTGTGTTTAGTGCTTTCCTCATACCCAGGTAACTGAGGTCTCTGTCCTGGACTTTGAGCTTAAAGGGTCCCCAGTGGATCCTCTTCCAGGCAAAGAATCTACAGGGTCAAAGCAGGGGTGTTCACTCGACCCCCACTCTCCCCTTCTAGAACCAGCTCTGAGCAGCCTTGTCCAGATGGCTGCTACGTGGTCATCTCCCTGAGGATGGGCTGCGTTGTAGGTGTATGAGCCATTCCTAGCATTGGCCAAGGGGCCACTGTTTTTGAGCAGAGGTGGTGGGCAGAGCTTGGGCGTCTATGCACGTGCACATGAAGCCCTTCATGGTGCAGAACAGAGTTGGGGGACGGGAAGAGAGAGGAGCAGGCCACGAGCTGGGTGTCCCAATTTGTACCTCTGCCCGTGCCCTCAAATGTTACACAGGTCCTTTCTGGGGCTCACGATGATTATGAAGACCACTTTGGAGTAGGTCACCGATCCCGCACTTTGTGCTAACAACTGAAGATTTGAAAAGTCGAGAATCTCAGAACAAGATCACAGGAACAAAAGGAGAAGCACATCACTTGCCTCGGCCTCGATTTCGTCGTACAGGAACTGCTTCTTAAACTTGGTCAGAGCATAGTAGGCGCTGTCGTTGTACAGGTCCAGAGGGTAGAGGACGTACCTGGAGAGGGAAACACAACAGCCAGCGGCTTGCTCAGGAGCTGTCTTAAGACAGGCGGATTTGCCTTGCTTGGGAAATATAAACCAGGTCAGAGTTGGGAAAAGACAAACTGCCGGCCCTCTCCGATGTCTCCAGGGCACTTGGGAAAGACTTACTTTATACGGTGCACCCAAAGAAATCAAAATCCATGATGAAATAAAACCAAGGCCTATAAAATTCTGTCTGGCACTAAAATAATCAATAATTAATAATAAATTGGTGGTGACTAACGATTTTAGCTTCCTGATCCCCAGATTGTTTTCTGAGCAGAGCTGTTATGAGACAGATAAAGTACAGGGAGGGAAGTTGGGGGTGGGGAGACTCCAGACTCTGTCTGCAAAGCTGAGTCAAATGGCCTTGCGTGGCCTGACCCCTGGCCTGGGCTCCCCCCGGGTGGGGCACGCTGCCTCATCTCTAGTCAACTCAGCACTTCCGTCTGGAAAGAACAGAGCTTGCTGGAAAACTATCCTCCCTCCACCTGCACCCCAGGAAGCTCCTGCTGGCCAAGTCCTGCCTCTTACTCCATCATGGAAGGTTCTTTGGTTTCCAGGATATGGTCCGTTAGAATCCAGGGCATGGACATCTCAATGGGGAACTGGATTCGCCGGCCCATGGTTAACTCCAGGAAGAACTCTCGGAACCAGAGCTGGGAGAGGTCGCAGCACTGCTGCAGGGCTTCTGCAAGCACAAGGGAACGAGCCTCGGGTTACGCACGAGACCTTGGTCTTGTTGTTTTTATTAGTGTTTATTGTTATGATTGTCGCCGTGCTTGGTAGGTACGCAGCAGGTACTAAATATCGATTAGTAGATGCTGTTCTTTTGTACTTGAAGGCAGGCTTAATATCTACTTGGAAAACCGCATTTGTAAAGCTTCAGAGACAGTGGAAGTGTGTGGGGTGGGGGAAGACGTTTTGGAGCTTTAGGGGCCCCCATAATTTCCATCATCACTCCACAAAGCCCTCCTGAAAACTGGCAATCTAGGGGTAAAACGTGTGCTCGCTGTACACACACAGGGTCAAGATAGCCCCTAAGTACCGGCTCTCAGCTGGGCTGTGGCTCCCCACCCCTGCCGTGTGGTAATTCCCAGATCCCGCACTGTTTGCAGGCCCCAAAGGCCCTTCCCAGGCTACTCCCTAATGGAGAAGTTTGTCCTGTTTGTCAAGATCACCCTTTCTAGTACCAACAGGCACATTAAGACTCTCACGTCCCTGGGATGCTACTCTTCCTCCACCCTGTCCTGTGCAACCTGGACATGCATCTTTCTAACAGGAGAGGAGGAATGGAGCACACAGGACCAGGAGGCAGCCTGGGAGGCTCCTCTGGCAGGAGCAGCAAGTGCTAATGGGCTCCTGGCTGCGGCTGAGGAGCATGAGGCTGGTCTAGGGCCCGGGGGACCTGCACGTGGGGATTCCTGTTTTTAATCCCCTTCTCTTAAGGACTTCATGACACATGGGCCACAAGTATCTCCCACACAAATTTAGCTAAGTCAGAATAGCTGGACTGAGCCCGGCCTTTTATAGCTTCCAAAGTCTACTGGGAAGTGTGTGTTTCCCCCTTGGTGGCAAAAATGTGACCCTTAGGGTCAACCATCATGTCTCTTTGCAACTTTGAGCCCCCATCCTCTGGCCCCGGGCCCGGCCTCACGGCTCACCACTGATGTTGAGCAGGTGTGTGAAGAAGAAGGACTGTTTGTGGAAGTCCTCGATGGCGAGCACGATGGGCCCGTCCAGGCTGCTTCTCAGGGTCTTCTTGGAGCCGCTTTTGTCTGCGATGAGCGACTCAAGCATGGTTCGCACCATGTACAGCTTGAAAAAGACAGAGAAGTTAGAAGGTCAGAAGCTGGCCCTCCGACGCAGGGGGAAAAGGTTGCTTTGTGCTGTATTTATTTTTTTCTGCAGATGTCTGCTCTCAAAAAGCATTGTTTTAAGGAAGCACCAGTTTAGGGCCAGAGAAGTCAATTTGGAACCATGAAAACCTTCAGGAGGGAGACTGGGAGCCCGGCAGTAAGTTCAGCCCAGGGCCCAGCATCGCTGGGCAGGTCGTGCCAGGCCCAGGAAGAGGCTCCTGCCTGCTCTGCTTGGCCAAGGCCATGGGCATCAGAGGAGACGGCCACAGGCGCCACAGATGGAGCACTGGACTGGGAGTCAAAAGACCAGGGTTCAAGGCCAGGCGTTGCCACTGACTTGCTGTGTGACCTGAGGCAACAAAGTCCCCACTCTGGGCCTCAGTTGTCTTATCTAACATGAGGGGGTTGGACCAGATGCTTTCTCACACCCGTCCCTTTCAGCTCTAACACTCTGAGGAACTGTGAAATGGGGTCAGATCAGAATGAACCCCCCTCCCACACCTCAAGTTTCCGGCCCTTAGCGTTTTTGACTCCAACACTGAGCAATGGTGCCCCCTGGTGGCATCGGCTGCATTGCACAGCCCGCCGAAATCCTGGGTGGAAAGCAGGTTAACATTGGTACTTACACAGGAGGCTACTAGGCAATTAACTCCTGCTTACAGAGTGCCTTAAGTGCAAAGGATGCAAGTGCGGTGGGCTTGTTCTCTTTGCTAATCTAGATCTTTCCACATCATTTGTCTGTGAATCTTAGGGCTGGAAGGGGCCTTGAGGAGCCAGGCTAGTCCATTCCTGCTGCCTCCTCGAGCAGGGTACCCAAACCAACCCCGCCAGGCGGTGTTATACCAGGGATCGGCAGCCTCTTCGGCCCTGTGTGCCACCAGTGGGGTGAAACAAAGCCCTCGGGGACCACTGGCAGGCCTAAGACATAGATAGGAGAGAAGGAAGAGGGATGGGAGGGCAGGAGAGACAGGGAAGAGGGAGAGAGAGAAAGAGAGAGAGAGAGAAAAGCAAGAGGTATTGTATACGGTGGGAACGCCGCCGCGACTGCTAGAGGCCACCTCTGAGATGCTCCAACCTCCCAGCAACCGCGATCACCTTTGCTGCCTCTGGATCTGCTCTGGGACCGACCCCGCCACATGCCTGGCACTGCTTTACGCAGTGCGGCCACAGAAGCACGTGACACCGTCCCTGCCGCAGGGCTTCCCTTCACAGTAAAGGAACCACCGTGGCTGTCGCCTCATTAGACAAAGCACCGTCCGCAGCCCTGCCAGTGGGCGCATCCCAACATCCCTAAGCATCGAGACGCGCTCTTCTCACGATGGCCTTCCGGGTCCTCAAAGAAACGATGCAGAGTCCAGTCTCATGTGGGTGCTGACTGGCTTATGTCAAACTCTAACTGTCTGACGACTGGCTTCATCCATAAGAGGGTGAACTCTGTCCCCAGTTACTTTTATTTAACGGAGCATTTAATTCTCCAGAACAGTCTACGTCCCGGCTATGCGAGACACCATGTCCACTGTGTTCTGAAGGCTGTGACACAGCCCTGGGTGGGAGTCAGGAGACCTGGGTTCTTGTCCCACCTCTACCTGGGACTCACCTTGTGACTTGGACAAGTCACTTCCCCTCTCTGGACCTCAGTTTCCCCATCTGTAAAATAGGGGGAGGGACTGGGTTATTTTCCTAAGAGCTCTTGCAGCTCTGCCGTCTAGGAGTCTGCTAAATATATCTATTCCACCTGGCATGCCCTGGTGGTGTCTGGGGGTCACTGTTGGTGACCTCCCCTCTCACGCTCGCTATACAAATGCTCCTTCTTCCCCTCTTTCTCTCTGCTAACGCCCCTCCTTCGTCCTCTTTTGCAGTTTTTCTTGTGCCTTGTCTGTCTCTTCCTCACTCGTGTCTTAGGACTTACAGAAACACCTGCGAGCCCTGTTCAGCGCTCCCCTGGGACACTCTGGGCTGGAAAGGTCTCTGACCCTTGGTACTCCACAGGTCTGTTTGTAGACGCTTCTGTGGGACGTTCCACGACCAGCGAGTGAGAGTAATGCCAGCTGGCCGAGGGCTGTGAAGCCAAGGGAAGTTATGATGGACCTGCCAGAACCCACCTCACCCGTCCCGGCCCCCAGTCCCCTGCCAGACACAGACACACACACAGTGAGGAGGGTCCGGGGGTGGACCTCGGAGGATCCAGGGCAGAGAGGGGCTTAAAGATCACATGAAGCAGGAGTTCTCAGCCTGGGGCTTCTGGGGCCTGTAAGACCCCTAAAGCTGCAATGGGATCCACCTGCTTTTTCAATACTTTAGCAAGACTGCCAGAAACCGTTCATCCTTAAGTAGGAGGCAAGGATTCAGATAAGATGCCCAGATTTTTCACTTTTTCTCCCCTATAATTTTATGATGGTTTTGGATTAGCCACAGGCAACCTCTTACTGTACGGAAGCTCTAGCTGGCAACTGAATATTTCTGATTACTAGACTTTCACTGAGGGGGTCAAGGGCTTTGGACACCTGTGCTTTGGGGAAGATGTGGGGAATAAGGGGTGTTTTGTCAGTAACATGATCTCATCCAAAGTTTTCATTTTACAGAGAATGTAATCAGAGCTCAGAGAGGTCAAGGTGGTTGCCCAAGATCACATAGCAAGTCAGAGGCAGAAATTGTGAATTTCCAAGGTAGGATTTGTCATTGCAGGGGCAGGGGCGGGGGCTTATTAAAGAGAAACGGGATAGATGCATGCAGATTCCACTTTAAACTCCCGCACTTTGGAATCTGTACTTCGTAGGGCTACGAGATAGCCAGGATAGGTGGATATGCTATTATCCCTATTGGCCAGATTAGACAACTGAGGCACAGAGAGATTATGTAACGTGCCCAAGGTCACACAAGTATCTGGGACTAGAATCCAGGTCTCCTGAATCTTAAGCCAGTGGTCCTCCTTTCTATACCAAAACAAGATGGAGGAGTAAGACCAGAGCAGCTGCTCAACCCTGTCCCTCCTGATTGAGGGGCCCTATCCCCCTGTCCCATGGTCCCACCACGATGACCTGCCATGGCCAAGCTGGCCTCTGAGTCAATGAAGCCGGCCCATGCCTGGAGCTGCTTACCTGTGTGCTGGACGGCCCCACGGCACGCCGGGGCACCTTGATGTCAAAGCCACCTTTGGGGTCCTTCTCCCCTCTCAAGCACGGGTCATTGGGGGGCTCTCGCCCTCCCTCCCAGTCACAGATGGTCTTCCGAATTGCCTGCAGGACACTGGGGAAGAAAGAACTTAGACTCGGACCAGGTCTCACTGCCAGAAGGATGCACTGCGAGTCTGTGTCTCTGGGGCCCATCCAGGTGTTCCAGGACCACCTGCATTAGAATTCTGGGGTGCTGTGAAGCATGCTCATTCCTGCCTCCCCACAACATTGCTTAACAGATTTAAGATGTGGTCCAGAAATCTGCATTTTAACAAGCGTCCATATGATTCTGATGCTTTCTGGATGTCTGCGAACTCACCTCTGAGCCCGTGAAGTGAGAAAGAACTTGGGTGAGGTAAGATGATTATTTTTCCTTTTTGGTTATAAGAAATCATCAAATCTCTGTATATTTAAAGTTTTCCATAATAGCTTATATGTATCGCATACCGACCCCATGCTGCCGTGTGCTTAGGTCTACACATAGATTGTCTCATTTCATCATCCTGACAGGCTACGAAGTAGGTACTGCTATCATCCCCATTTTACAAATGAAGATGACTAAGGTTCTAAAGTCAGTAACTTGAGTAGGTTCACACAGCTAGACAATGGGTGAATAAGGGCTTCAAACCCAGACATGGAGGCTTAATTCATCCCAAGTGTCCAATCTCCTAAGGAGAACCCCTGGAACTTGCTGGAAGGATCTGTGTGTGTTCAGAGACTAATCTGGAAGCTGACTGAGCAGGAACTTCCTCTCCAGCCTGCACTTAGCACCACTTATTTTTGACATGTCCCTGAAAAGGGCCATCTGCACACCCACCTGATGAGGACGTTCTTCTTCTTCCGCACCGCCTGCCGCAGGGGCTCGCGCAGCGTCACCTGGGCAAAGTCCTGCAGGGCTGCGTAGATGGTGTTCCTGATGGCCTGGTTGAAGACGCTCTCCATCCTGCCCATGAGCACCTGCAGGCCTTTGATCATGGCGATCACCTGGCCAGGCACAGACCAAGGGTCAGGGTCACCAAGCCTTAGCACACCAGCCTGCCCACCACCCGCCACCACCCCGCAGGGGAAGGAGGATATGAGACATCCCAAAACATGAGGCCAGTGCTACTCAAAGTGCCAGTTCACAACTAGGTAAGAAATGAATGAGGGATGGATTGCAAAGGAACAAAACAATCTGCAAGGGGAGATGGAAATGCTCTGTATCTTGATTCTGTTTGTGGTTTCACAGGTATATAAACAACTGTCAAAACTGTTTGAATTATACATTTTAAATGGATATAGTTTATTGAATTATAAATTATACCTCAATAGAGCTGATTACAAAAAACTATAATATCTTTAGGGAGAGATCACATTTATGACACAAGAACTGGGTGTTGTGAAAAAGGAACATGCAGAGAAGACAGAACTTTTGGACATTAAAAATACGATAGCCAAAATTTTAAAATCCTAATAAAATTGAAAAGTTGAATTTAAGGGAATATCCCCATAAAGCAGACCAAAAATAAATGAGGTACAATAAGAGACAAAATATTAAAAAATTAGGGACCAAATTTTGGGAGCCCATCACTTGACAAGCAGAAAACCCAGAAAGAAAAAAGAAAGAAAACAGAGAGGAGGAAATTGCCAAAATTAAAATACAAGGAAATTTCTCAGTCCTAAAGTACATGTGTTTTCACACTGAAATGGTCTATTTAGAATCCAAAAAAATGAATGTAAAAGGTCCTTATTAAGCTCACAGTGAAATTTCAGAAAAGCAGGGATAAAGAGATGAGCCTATAAAATTCTAGAGATAAAAAAAGAAGAACAAAGTTGGAAGACTCACATTTCTTGATTTCAAAACTTATTACACAAAGCTACAGTGAGCAAAACTCTGTGGCACCAGCATATAGATATCCATATAAATCAATGGAAGGGAGTTTAACGTCCAGAAATAACCCCTCACGTTCATGGTCAACTGAGTTTTGACAAGGGAACCAAGACAATTCAATGGAGAAAGAACATTCTTTTTAACAAGTGGTGCAGGGACAACTAGATATGCACATGCAAAAAAATGAAGTTGAATCCCTACCTCACTCCATACGCAAAAATTAACTCAAAATGGATGAAAGACCTAAATATAAGAGCTAAATTATAAAAACTCTTATAAACAAACACAGAATAAATATTCGCGACCTTGGATTAGACAATGGTTTCTTAGCTATGACATGAAAAGCATGAGTGATAAAAGAAAAAATAAATTAGACTTCATCAAAATTAAAAACTTTTGAGCTTCAAAGGGTACCATCTAGAAAGTGAAAAGAAAACCCTTGGAATGGGAGAAAAGTTTTGCAAATAATATATCTGACAAGGGACTGGTATCAAGAATACATGAAAACTCTTACAACTCAAAAATAAAAAGACAAATAATCCCATTAAAAAAGGGCAAAGGATTGGAATAGACATTTCGCCAAAGGCAGATAGCCAATAAGCATAGAAAAATGCTCAATACCACTAGTTAAAAGCTCACTATTATTAGTTATTAGCTAAAACCACAATGAGATACCACTTCACACCCACGAGGATGGCTAAAATGAAAAAGACAATCATAAAGTGATGACAATGATGCGAAGAAATCACAACCCTACAGTTGCTGGTGGAACTGTAAAATGGTGCAGCAACTTTGGAAAATAATCTGGCAGCTCCTCAAAACTTTAAACATAGAGTCACCATACGACCCAGCAATTCCACTCCTAGGTATATACCCAAAGGAAATGAAGACATATTTCCACACAAAAACTTGTACATGAGTGTTCGTATAAGCATTATCCATAATAGACAAAAAGAAACAACACAAATGTGCAATTGATGAATATATAAACAAATGAGGTATATCCACACAATAGAATATTATTCAACTATAAAGTAATGGAATACTGATACATACTACAGCATGGATGAATTTTGAAAACAGTATGCTAAATCAAAGAAGCCAGTCACAAAGGACCACATAGTGTGTGATTCCATTTATACGAAATCTCCAGAATGGGCAGATCTATAGAGATAGGAAGCAGGATTAGTAGTTGCTAGTAACCAGGGGTAGAGGAAGAGTGGAAAGTGATTGCTAATGGGTATGGGTTTCTTTTGGGAGTGACAAAAGTGTTCTAAAATTAGACAGCACTGGCCTGTCACATTAGCTCATGCCTATAATCCCAGCACTTTGGGAGGCCAAGGTGGGAGGATCACTTGAGGCCAGGAGTTTGAGACCAGCCTGGGCAACACAGCAAGACCCCCATCTCTACAAAAACAAATTAGCCAGGCATGGTAGCATTTGCCTGTAGTCCCAGCTACTAAGGAGGCTGAGGCAGGAAGATCGCTTGAGCCCAGGAGTTCATGGCAATTGAATTGCACGTTTTAAAGTGGTGAATTTTATGGGTATGTGAATTATATCTCAATAAAGCTATTACATTAAAAATTCTGCAGAGGAAAAAATAAGGAATCGGGGATGAGAATAGAATCCAACTTTTCAAGAGCAACATCAGAGGTTAGAAGACAATAGAATAACACTTCTAAAAATTTGGAAAAAAAATGTGTAATTCTATATTTAGCCAACTACAAAGTGAGATCAGAATAAAAAGATTTTCAGATATTCAAGCTCTCAAACATTTTCCCCCCATAAATCCTTTCTTAGGAAGCTACTGGAGGATCTGTGCCACCATTATGAGGAAAAAGGCAGACCCTCAAGATAATGATCATGAGCATCTCAGACTAGTAGCCTGGCTGGTCCGGAGGAAACCACTGCAGATTAGAAAAAAGGAAAGAGGATTTCAGGAGGAATGACCCCAAGAAAAAAACATAAAATAATGATTGTGATGGATTATTTTGTAAGGAGTTCTACATTTTGTTGGTATGTTTACGGTTACTTGTTTGATAGGTTCGTAGAAACAACAAAAAATAAGGCTTTGTTAACTCTAGGAAAAACAAAAGTGGTACAAGAAAAATGTATTCATACTAGATCATGTGACTTAGTGATGAACCAGAGTTACTAGTCTTAATAATTTAAGGTGACTACTGATTTTACTAAAAAGCATGACTTTACTATTATGGGAAGGTGGGGGAAGGGAGCTGGGTGTGTTGGGAGGGGTGGGAAATGGAGATGAGAGAGCTAAATCCTTATCTGCCAAAGTAGGAAATCAACAGAAAAATGTCATAAATTGAAAACCCGAGAAATAGTCTCAGAAGCCTGTTACTTAGAACTATGGTGATAAATACCAGAAGAAATAGCTTCACAACTTGAACGATGTTTCCTGTTTGGGGATTCAGGGTGGAGTGGGGTAGTGCAGGTTACTACTTTTGCTTTATTTTATTATTACAGGCCACGTAGGACTATTTTTCTTTTTAAACTTTAAACATGTCTTACTAGTAAGATAAAAATGATAAGACTTCTCAATGTATAGCAAAATAAGAACTAGAAGGAAATACAGTAAAATGTTCCTGGTGGTTGTATCTGGATGATGGTACGAGGCTCGGGGAAGGTAAAGGCAGGGGTGAGGTTGGAGGAGCATTTTCTAAATCACAGATAGAGCATGTGCATCCTTTTTATTAAGGGAAGAAACACATAAACAGTTTTAGGAAGTTGCTTGGACCCTGTGACTGTAGGTCTCATTTTAAATGGACTTGAGGGTGACTTTCTCTTCCAGTGATGATGCCTGGGAAGCTTTTTTCCAGGTTGACCATTAGCAATGAAGGGCCAAGAGGTTTGGGGGCCACTCAGGACAATGTTGAGAGTGATTAGAATGTTTCTCCTTTCTGAAATTAATACCACCGAGCCTCAGTCCTTTAAAACACAGCTTGGAGATCTGCTAAATAATAATTCTAACCTCTTACATTTGTATGATGCTTTAAGTTTTCGAAGCTCAGCTACCTCCATTCTCTCATTTGACAATTATTGTTTGATTCTCAACAATAACCTTGGGATGGGAGAGGGCAGAGATTATTAGCTCCATTTTACAGACAAGGAAGCTGAGGCTTAGAAATGAATTGTCCATAGGGCTCAGGGCTAGGATCCAGGCCTCTGACTTCTAGACCAGTCTCTCATAGGTTTCGAATGGTCATCAAAGAGATAGCTTCACTCACAACATAGTCTGAATGAGTTTTCCTCCCAAATAGAAATATTATTTTGTAATCAAACAACCAAAACACGATTCAAAAGGTTATAAAGCAGGAAGATTCCTCCCTCCAGAAATTATTACTGTTAATGATTTGGTATATATAAATATTTATGCCCTTCAGTTTTGAGCAAAGATACAAAAGGATATTAATTTTAATATAAAAGTAATCATTTTACATGCTGTTCTTTATCTTTTTTTTTTAACTTAACAATATACTTAGCATAGCTTTCCATGTAGGTACATCTTTTTTAGCAACTGCATAGTATTCAATGGTATAGTTGTATCTTAATTTATTTACCTGGTCTCATGTTAACAGACACTTAAGTTGTTTCACATATTTTGGTATTATAAATAACACTGTGATAAATACCCATTTACATATGTCTCTGCACAGTTGGCTTATTTCCTGGGATATACTCCTAGATTAAAAGTGTGAATACATATGATCAGACTGCCCTTGTGGAAAGCCTGTAAAATGTAGACCGGACACCAACCGTATCTCAGAATGTCTATTTACCACACTTCAACCTGCAACAGGCCATCACCCTTCTTTCAAATCTTGGCTATCCCGATTGGTAAACCCTACATCCCGTCTTACTTTTAATCTATAGTTCTTTGACCGCTCATCAGTTTGGGCATTTTTATATCTCTTTTAGCCATTCGTTTTCATTTTTGCTTCTTCTGTTGGTTTCTTTTTGCCCATTTTTCTAGTGGAGTGGACATTTTTCTTTGGACTTTTAAGAAGAGAATGAGTTTCTAATCATTTCTGAATAACAACTTTTGACAGTTAATTCGGGTGGGGGAAGGGGACGGGGAAGAGCGTGCAGATTGGGAGGCCAATGCTGCCGTGGTGCTCAGAACGGCTTCTGAAACAGCAGTCTTGGAGCGGCGGGGAGGAGCTGCAGCGAGTCAGCACCTACCTCGACGAAGGCAAACTTCTCCTCGCTGGTGTAATTGTAGCGTGTGGCTCTCTCATACTCCTCCGCCGTGCCAGGGCAGTCCTTGTTGCAGAACTTGTCTGTGGGATGAACCAGCTTCCAAGAGTACTGGGGAGAGTGGGAACAATCCAAATGTCCATCAACTGATGAGTGGATATACAAAATGTGGCGTAGCCATGCAATGGAATATTACTCTGCTATAAAAAGGGAACTAGGTACTGATTCATGCTAAAACACGGATAAACTCTGAAAATGTGAAATAAAAGAAGCCAGATACAAAAGTCCACATATTATATGATTGTATTTATGTGAAACATCCAGAATAAGGAAAACTTTACAGAGAGAAAGTAGATTACATAGGGCTGGGGGATAATTCGCGGTTTCTTTTTGCAGTGATGAAAATGTTCTAACTTTGATTGTGGTCATACAACTTTGTGAATATGCTAAGAACCAATGAACGTACACTTTAAATGGGTAAATAATACGGTATATGAATCACATCTCTATAAAGCTGTTTTAAAAAGAGTGCTGGGGGGAGAAAGAGGCAGAATGTAAGGGAACAGAGGTCAGCATGAGGCCCTCTGTCCACGGGACACCTACCACCTCCATGACGTGGGCACTCCACTTGGACAGCAGCTGCAGGCCCCGCAGGGCCAGGTCGAAGAGCTCGCGATACTCCTCGTCTGATTTCTGGCTGTCCAGCCCTGAGCCCGTCACCACCTGGGGAACAGTGACCATCACACTCACTGTCTAAGTGCCCAGCACTGTTACACATTATTGCATCAATCCCCCCACCAAGAACGCTACAGGAAAGTTCTATTATTATATCCCCTTGACAGATAAACTGGGGCTGAGACAAGTGCCTTGCTGAAGGCCACACGGCTTACAAATGGTTGACGGTTCAAATTCAGGTGGTGTGACGCCAGAGCCCCACTTTATGCCCACCTTGGTATACTACAGGACATAGCCTGTTAAACTGTTTTGACTGCATTCACAGTAGGAAGGGCACACTATATAGTAACTCAGGAACACAGACTTACATAGAGATATGAAATACATGTATGCAACAGTATTTTTCACAAAGCAATCTTATTCTTAATGCATGGGATTCCCTGACTTTCTATTCTATTTCATACAAAAATGTTGATCATAAACCACAAAACTGACTTCACAATTCATTCATTAGACATGATTCACTGATTGGAAAGCACTGGTACAGACATCTGTCTGTATGTGGAATATTCCACAATGAAATATAACATGTATGCATGTGTGTATATGCACAAACACGTGTGCATATATGTACATGCACATATATACAGATACAGCCAGTCTTCATTATTGGTGGATTCTGTATTTTGAATTAACCTACTTGCTAAAATGTATTTGTAACCCCAAAAGCAACACTTGTAGCAATTTGTCAGTCATTTGCAGACATGTGCACGTTCCCAGCTGAGGATAGACAAGGTGACTCTCTGCCATCTTGTTTCGGCTCTCATACTGTAAACACGTGTCCTTTTCATGGTCTATTTAATGCCATGTTGTCCATATTTTTGTGCTTTTTACTGGTGATTTCACAATGTAAAATGGTCCCCAAGCTTAGGTCTAATGTACTACACGGTGTTCCAATGTACAAGAAAGCTGTAATACACCTTATGAAAAAAATACGTGCCTTCGATAAGCTTTGCTCAGGCACAAGTTACAGTGCTGTTGCCATGAATTAATGTTAACGAACCAACAACATATCACATAAAGGGTCTTTAAACAGAAGCATGTATAACATGTAGATCGGTTGACAAAAATGTGACCAGAGGTGCCCAGGAACGTAACTCTGTATTTTTTCCTTGGAATGATGATTCAGTATTTGCTAATTCAGAGTTCGTGACCACTTTATAGAACGTAACCACTGAGAATAATGAGATCGACTGTTCATACATATGTATAAGGCATGTAATTTTTAAAGATATCCTTGGCCAGTGCAATATGCCAGTTTTGGACCACACCAAAACTTAACTAGGAATGAAGGAGCCCTGGCACTAAAGGTAAGTTATTCCTGTAGCTTCAGTTCAGTGGACGGACACACGTGGTTAAGAAAGCTAAAGGTTCGGCCTTGATGTTGGTCCATGTGGGCCACCATTCTAATGACCACACTGCTGCATTTGTCAGACTGTCCCCATTTCCAATATGTTGTTCTGTGACCAAAGACATCCCCAGGGTTTGGGTTTGGAAAGCATGATCCCTATGGCCGCTGGCCAATGGTGGAACCGGGAGCAAATGAGGGTAGACCAGAGCCACCCATGAGCGCTGGGGAATACAGCAATATGGGGCCCTGTGTTTATCAAACAACACATGTTAGAAGGGTGTACATGGGATGAGATCCAGAAGGATAGATATACCCAAATGTTGATCATAGTTGGTTCTGGTGGCAGGATTTTACATGATTTTCTCTCCTTTTGCATATCTGTATTTTTTTGAGGTTTGTGCATCGATCATGTTTCTATATTTTAAAAAATACTTAGTAAAAAAGGAAAATTCAACGAAACACAATTACTGAGATTACAGGAGATTTTTATGGTGTCCTAGTTTCACTAACTGTATTTCTGGTTTTTCACAATGATCGTTTACTATTGTGTAGTTTAGAAATGTTTAGATGGTGTTCTGAGCACGAGTGTTCAGAACCCAGTTCCTCTTGCCATCCAGGGAGAAGACGGGTTGGCAGAACTCACAATTACTGAGCCCTTACCGTCCGCCACGCACGATGCATACTCCAGACACCGTATCTTTTAATCTTCTCAATGAATAGATACTATTTTTACCCTCATTGTGCAGATGAGGAAACTGAGGCTCAGAGATGTTAAATAACTTGCAAAGGGCAACAGCAGAACTTGTGTTAACCTCAATCTGTCTCTAAATTCCACGCCCCCTGCCTCTGACATGCATTGCCTCACTCCAGCTCTCCAGCACCCATGGGTTCATGTCCTTCCCCTGCTGCTCCTCACCCCTTCCGGTCCTGGGCCCATCCACCCAGCCCACATCCCAGCAACCAGACACGCTCACCTCACTGTTGCTGTAGCGAGCGAGTTCGGAGATGAAGCGGATGTGGTCATCCCGGATCTGAACCATCTGCTCGCAGATGTTGTACTGAGGGCTGATGCTGCTCTGGGTGCACGTCCACCTGGGTAGACAATTAGGGGGTCGGAGTGGGGCCCGGGCCCCAGGCGCCTGGGTGGGACAGGCACGAGTTGCTCCTGCGGCTCGCCTAACGTGGCCGGCTCCCCCGGATGGCACCAAAAGGCATCCCAGCCACCTTATCAAGAGAGCCCTCCAAGTACAATGCTGTGGGGACCGCAGGCTTAGTGGAGTAGTCCTTCCTCCTCCTCCTTGGGGCCAGCCTCCGCTAAGACCCCATCGCAGGCCTTGCCAGACATGTATCCACATACTTACCAGCAGTACGAGAAGGGGGAACCCCAGCCTCTCTAGGGGTACAAAGGGCTGCAATCCAAGCAGATAAAAAGGTGGGCAACCTCCCTGAACATGTCTACTGACTCTGACAGCACTAACAGTCTGCAGGTGAAGCTGAGTTTTGGGGGTGCCTTTGGGCCAGGACTAGGGAGACCTAAAAGGGATCATGCCTCTTTCCAACAGTGACCTGGCAACTCGGAAGCACCCCATGGAGGGAAGCTGCCTGGCTGCGCTCTCTTCCTCCCTCCCCCTACTCCACTCTTTCTCTCTCTCCACCCTCTCCTCCTCTCCCTCCCTCTCTTCTTTCTCCTCAGCTCTTTTCGGAAAGATGTCATTGGGAAAACCATCCTGAATCACGGAGGAAGTGAACGAATGCAAATCCTCTCTCTCCACCCACCCGAGAAAAAAGACAACTCCCTTCACCCTCTCCTGCCATCGGGTGCTGGTGACCCGGCAGAGTCTAAGCACGAGCACCACACATAAGGCGGAAACATACTCTGGGGAGAATTTAGTATTTCCAAAGGGTCCCCAAAGTGGTCCTCGGGAGAACAGCAGAGTGGCGACGGTCTTCCCTGGGCTTACCCTTTGCTATCACTTTCGTTTTGAGTTACTTGTGCAGGGGTGGGGCATACCACCCCTCGAACCTGACACCCCACCCTGGTCACCCCAGCGGCCTCCACTCCCAACCCCCTTCAGGTGGTCGGGAAGTCATGCAGGGAAAAGTGAGGAAACAAGCCCAGCACTCTTTGCTTTTCCTACAAAACCTCGTCACACACTAGCAGCCGGAGGGTTACGAAGAGACTAAACTGGCTCTCCTTGGGGAGACTCCTTCGCAGCGGGTCCAGGCGGGTGCAGTTCGAAGATGTGCCATTTGTATCTTTTTAAGGCACTGACGCCCTCGCCCTTGACGAAGGGATGCCAGTTCCCCTCTGTATGGAAAGGCAACATCCCCCACTCAACTTCGAGCAAGATGCACACAGAAGGAACCTCCTTGACAGCCTCAGAGATCAAAGAGGCAGCCAAGGAAAAGCCAGACGCACCCCAACTCCTGTGAGACACTGACACCCCAGGCCCGAGCACGGGTTACCTAGGACTGTGGTTTGTAAAGTGACCCGAGGTGACCCGAGGCTGTCAACCTACTTCATCGCTGGGACCAGCCAGACCACACACTCCAAGACAGACTCACTGCACAGGTGAGGAAGAATGATACCACCTCTCGCCCCGACCACCGAGGGCCAGCCACTCCTCCCCGCTTCTCAAGGGAAGGAAGAGGGCTCTAGCTGTCCCACTGACGGGATACACTGGTCACTGCTGGGCTGGACAGGGGCGTGGCTGTGCTCTGGCCCTTTTGAACCTGGCGGCAAAGGACGGATACAAAAGGGCTCGGAGCACCCTCCGCAGCTCCCCTCCGGCCGGCACCGGTGTTCTGACGGAATCCACCTGCCCAGGGCTCTGGGGAGGGAGGAGGGGCTGAAGTGGCCCCTTGGCTCCCTGCCCAGGCTGGGTGTCCTCGCGGGAGCCGAGAGACATTACGGCAGGCACTCACTTGGACTTGTTCTCTTCATAGTGAGCACTGGTCTTAATGTATCTGGCCAGCTCTATCTGCATGTCGCCGAAAAGGGGCACCACCTGCAGCTGCTGCAAAGGAAGCAAACACAGCTCGTGAGACGCCGAGGGTGGGGAGGAGCGCGGCAGTCTTCACTGTCACCCCACCGGGGGAGGCAGGCCTCTGGGTGTGCCTGGGGGCCAACCCCTAGTGTCCGCTTCTGATGGTGCCACTGTGTGACCCTGGGACCAAAAGGAGCCCCAGCCTGTGTACAGGTCCTCCTCTGCCTCCAGCCAACTCTGTGTTCCAGGCAACTGAGCCCAGCAAGGCAGAGGGACTTGCCTAAGGTCACCGGCCAGCAGAATGGATGAAGGCCAAGGACCACATGGCCTGCCACCCAGTGCAGGGTCCTTTCTGCTCTAATGTTCCCCAGCTTCGAGGATCCTTGCTGCTATGCGGGTGTCTGAGTGCCGCTGGCTAGGTGTGGCCTTCCTGAGAGAGTCTACACTGTGAAAGTAATGAAAACCATGGTAACGCCTAACACCAGAGGGCAGACAACTCCCCACCAAAGACCAGGGCAAATGGAGGGGAGGCTGGTATTTAACGTCTGCTTCTCACGCACTGGGTCCTGTGCCAAGCACTTTACAGATGGTATCTCAGACCACACAAGAACCCTGTGAAGTCAGTACTTTTATCACTCCCGCTTCACAGGTGAAGAAACTGAAGTTTAAACAGCGTACATGATTTTTGACAAAGTCAGACCAGCTAGAATTCAAGGAGTCCTGATTCTAAGCCAGGGCTCTGACTCACCTATGGAATCCCACTGAGTCCTTAGGGAACCCTACAGAGTAAACGTCCTTAGCATTCGTACTTTTCAGATTGGGGAACTAGGTTTAGGGCAATTTAGTGACTTTCCCAAAGCCGTCCAGCTGTGGCAGCGCCAGACATAAACCCAGGCCTGTCTGTGGAGAGGCTGTATTCTTCTGTGCTACCCTCGTCTCGTTCATGCTGACTTAAGGCAGATTTTGCAAGGCTCTCCGAAGCTGAGTCCCGTTTTCATCTGGGACAACTCTAGAGAAAAGTAAAAGTTCCAGCCTTGAAAAAAAAAAAGTGAAGAAAAGTCACACGTCTCCTCTTGGTGACTTATGTTCGCCTTGACCTTGACGGGTCAGTGGGACCTAGACCCCGCCTTTAAGGGGTCTCACTGTTCACGGTAAGCTGGGCATTCCCGTGGCTGACCCCTCAGGCCCACTCCACACCTCCGGTGCCTAATGCTAGAATAAATTGATAACATGCAATTTAATTCCAAAGCATAAAAGCCCCTTGTAAAAATCTCAAAGGCTTAATTTAACCGTAAGTTTTTAAAGAGCTGGGGCCGAAAGATTGAATCTTGGAGGCACTGGAACGGACGGGGCGTATGCGGATGCTGATGGGGAATTCTGCCCAGAGGTGAGGGCAGGCTGGGGCGGCCTCCTATGGACCAAGGACGAGGCTGTGATTTTGAAAATGTGAAATCAATTTAAAATCCAGGCTTTAATCCTCCTATTTCTGTGAGCTCTGATTTATACTGGGAACTAAAGCAGACACTATCTTTGGGATGCACCTCTTCCCTTAGGTGACAAAAGATTTCAGGAAATGGAAAAAAACAGCATGCAAAAAGACTCACAGGGCCTCCCAGCCAAATCCCAGCTGAATCCTGAGGCTCAGAGGCACGTGTGGCTTTCATGTGCAGCCTTCTACAGAGCAAATTCCTCTGCTGCCCGCGGCTGCAGGCCCTGTCGCTCCATTCGCCTCCTCCTGGGCTCTTTGGAGGTACAGCCCAATTAATAAGCCCCACAGTTTTCTGGCTAATTTCATTCCTTTCCCCAAAGACATCCTGGCTCTGGTGACCCCAGCCCTCTGCCCTGCCCCAGCCCCAGTGGCTGACCTTAAAGAATTTATCAATTTTGCTAAGATTGATTCTCTTCTTGGCATCCAGTTTGTAAATGTTACTGACATTTCCATCCATCAGGTACAGGCCAAAGCCCATCACCTAGAACGAGAAGAGGCAGAGCACAGAAGCTAATCGCACCCATTGGAAAAGTTAAAAAAAAAAAAAAAAGTACACACATCCATACATCTTGTAGAGACATACAATCATAAAAACCCATGTGTCTTCCAATCAAGACAGGAAACATAGGTCTAATTTCAAACAGAAATTTAGTAAATTACTATGACAGCTAATTCCTCAGGCCTTACAATGAGCCAGAGTCTGTGCTTAGGGCTGTAACAAGCATTATTCTTAATTCCCACAACAATCTTGTAAGTTCTATACAATAACCTTATTCTATTGATGAAGAATCAGAGACACAGAGAGGTTAGACAGCTTGCCAAGGTCACACAGCTAAGCTGCAGAGACAGGAGCTGAACCAGGATGTGTCGACAAAATCTGCTTAGGTCCTTCCTGAGCGAAAGGACTGCTTCCAGCTCCTCACTGTGTCCCTGGGCTCTGGCACACCCAGACACTTGATGAACCCTTGCTGAACAGTGAGTGACTGTAAACATATCTTTCCACTTCTTTCCCACAGACCGACAATGTAAAGGTTCCCAAGGAACCACCGGTGACTTTTTTAAAAACAAACCTGTTTGTGAAAATGTGCTGTAAGTCAGCGTTCTTGATTCTGATCTACTTAAGTCTCCTGAATGTTGCCTTGCCTGCTCCTTTGAACATGTACAGCTGAAGGGGCCTGAATAGCTGTGTGACCTTGGGGAAGTCACTTCTCTCTGTGCCTCTGTTTCTCATCTGACACCAAGGAGGGAGACCAGAGCCTGCTAAGGTCTCGTTCCCCTTGGGTGCAGTTTGTCCTCCAGGATGAATGCCATGCTTTTCCCTGTAAGGTGGGTGGCACCCCCTGGTGGCACCTTGGTTCAACGCAAACTGCAGAGAGGAAATGGTGAAACCCGTTGGGGAGGCCAGGCCGAGGAGGGTGGGGAACCGAGAGGGAGGAAGGCCGGGAGGTGGAGGTGTGGAAAGATTAAAGGTGGGCGAGGGAAAAGGAGGGCCTAGGAATTGGAAAGCACCACCTACAACTGCTTGGTGGGCCAGAATTTAGTAACCCAGCCTGTGGAGACAGCGAGCCTGGGGACAGCTACCGCGCTGCGGGTGAGAGGGCGTCTCAACTTTGGGTGACTTTCCTGGATTTCTGATGGTTGCAGGGAAGCCAGAGTGAACAAGTCACAAAGCCACCCAGCCCTGCAAACGTAACTGAGGTGCTGCAAAACGTAAAATGGAGACACCAAGGCAGGGATGGGATTCTTAGAATGAGCAAGAGTGACATGAAGGAGAAAAATAGTACCAGATTTTTGAGAGACGAGGTTCTGGGGAAGAATCCGAAGGGGCCCTGCAGTGTGTAAGGAATTGGAGGAGGTCGTTCATTTCAGTGCTACAGCTGTCGGGTGTAGGTTAGAAATCACCTACACGGCTAACAGTACAGTAATGGATGAAGAAATGGAGCCTCGTCCACATGTCATGATTTAGCAGCTACATAATATTCCAAATATGTTTACTCAGCTCACATGGGATAAAAACGATACATGCTTATGTATACTGCAAATTTTGAAAACATGTAAGCATAGGAAAAATTAGAAGGACATACATTAATGCTAAAAGTGTTATCTCTGGGTGGAAAGATTGTAAGACATTTTTTTTTTTTTTTTTTTTAAGAGACAGTATCTTGCTATGTTGCCCAGGCTGGACTTGAACTCCTGGGCTCAGGCAATGCTCCTGCCTTAGCCTCCCGCGTAGCTAGGATTACAGGCATGTGCCACCGTGCCCGGCTACTTTAATTGTTATATGCTTTACTGTATGTTCCAGATTTTCCACAATACATGTGATAATAATTCTGGAATGAAACCTGTAAACTGGTAAAACAATTGTGATCATTTTGGCAAAATGTAGCAAAAGCTTGAAGATTCTGCCTTCTGAGTTGACAATTTCTCTTCCAGGAAGTCTGGCTTGACAAAAAGATGTGCACAAAGGCTGTACTACAAGGGTGTTTAATGTAGTTCAGCAAACAAATATCCAGCCATCAGGGATGTGTTAAATAACGACGTCCCCATATGATGGCATACTCAGCAGTCATTAAAAATTACACTGCAGGAAAATCCTTAATGGCACCTGGAAGGCGAATATGGCATACTAAAAGGAAAGGAGCAGAGTGCAAACTAGTATGTGCTGTAAGATCTGTGTTTATGTTTAAGAAAAAACAATTATTATTTTTTAGAAATCATTTTAAATAAGAAGGAGGTAAGAGGGCCAGGCCCTGTGGCATGTGGCCCGGGGAGTTTTACCTTGAGGAGCATGTGCTTCTCGCTGGGGGTCAGGTACATCTTGTTCTCGTAGTAGTCCACGCAGATGTTGACGATGTCGGCCAGGAGCTCCTCGTAGCCTGGGATCACTTCCAGTTGCTGATGGAGACACTAAACAGCAGCCCACCCTCTGGTTAGGCAGTGCATGTGTCCTGCACCGGCGCCTGGGCCCAGTGGCTGGTGACTGAGCGCGTGGCCCCCGCTGAAGGTCCAGAGTCGCGGACAGCCCCGGGTGAACGGGAGCCCTCAAGCCAGCCAGCACCTGACACCTGAATCCTCTCCTCAATGTCACTGGAGGGGCTGGTCAGAGCTCCTGCGCACCTCCCATGGCGGGAACGCACCCCACTTGCGTGCTCCGTTTTATTCCCTGGCAGTTCTGATGGCTAGAAAGTGCTTTCTTGGGCTGAGCTGCAAATCAGTTCAGCTTTATAGCAATGGGCTTGTAGTCATTTCAGCTTAGTTTTGAGGATGTGGACTTATACACAGTGTATCTGGAGACCATGGCAGGGGAGGAGAGTTGGGCCAGCTGGTGTCCCCCTCCTAGCAGGACACAGCAGTGCAGGGACATCTGTTGTTAGGGAAGGAGGCCTCCACCCCAGGCCCTTTCTCCTGCGAGACATCCAGAGGAGGGCACGGCTGGTGCTCTCCACGGGCAACAGGGGGTCGGGGCTCCAGGAGAGAAAAACTGGAGCCTCACTGGCTGAGCAGCCTTCTGCAGTTAACAACAAAGTAGCGAGGGCCCTGCCAACCCCAGGGTTTCGATGACAGGGATGTGAGCCTGAAAACCCTTGGAAGATGAAGGCCTCTCTCAGTTTTGGCCTGGGTCCTGCAGGCATTCTTGCTGGTGCCTGTTTACGCTGCACTGACAGAGGTGGAGATGGGTTATGTCATGTTGGGCAGAACAGGACAGTGACAGTTGAGAGGGGGTGCCCTGGCAAAGCGCGGCAGCTGAACAATAGCTAGGTCTTCTTACATTCTTACCATCTGCCAGGCTCTGCGTGATGAGGGCTTTTTAAATACTATCTCATTTATTTCTAACAGCAGTCCTATGAGACGGATTCTCATAATATGCTTAAACTAACAGACCCATTTTACAGATGAGTACACTGAGGCTTGGACTTTGCCCAAAGTCTCACAATGGATCAGAGGCAGTCCAGGTTTAGAAAACAAGGCCGCCTAACTACACACCCCACACTGTCAACCTCTGCACAGATGCAGGGGCAGAGCACCAGCTGAGAAGGCTTCCAGGGGATGAAACCTAGAGTGGGGAAACAACTGTCTGGCTGGGAGGGGAGGCTGAGTCTGAAGCTCTGTCTCACTCTCACATAGGCCGGTGGAAATGGAAGGCGTGGACTGAGCTTGTCTACTTGGGCTCACAGCTCACACAACCTTGAGACGCCTGCCTGTATCCCCGAGATGCCAGGCCAGGACTGACAAGGATTCTGCCCTCACCTGGGTGATCCTGTTGTGGTTGGCCAGGAACATGGACAGGTTCTGTGACTCCTGGATAGACTGGGGGTCCGCCATCTTCCTCAGGAACTGTGCTGCCCTGGAGGACAGACAGCAGGTGATGCAGAGAGGACCGTCCACACGCAACTGCCTAGGCCATGCCTCATGGGCTCCCGACACAACCTAGCCCAGAGTGCCACCATCCCTGAGGTTAATGAGCTCTGAATATCTCAGGTGATGCTAACATCAAGGCACAGTGTGCTCTGAAGTCATTTCTTTTGGGGACGCTTATACCCTTCGTAATTAAGGGTCCCTGAAATTAAAAGGCAAAAATGTATTGAAAATCTCTAAATTCTCAGAAAGTTTAAGGGGAACTAGTATCCCATCAACCAGCCATTAGCAGTGATACAGGGGGCGAAATGAGCATCCTTATACCTTGCTGTGACCGCCAGGCAAGCTACACAGTAAGTTGTGAAGAAGAATCACAGGTCAGATGCTTTGTTTTTGTTGCATATTCTGGTATTTGTAGGAAAACCCCAATGTTTCTAAAGCAAAGCACTGTTTAGATAACGGAAGTCTAGTTAACCTAACGGCATTGCCAGTGAAAGGGTCAGGGCAGAGGGAACACAAGCAGGACTTGATGAGAGAAAACCACACCTGCTCGGGCTTCTCTGCCTAACCTGGTGGTGGTGCCACCTGCGTCACCATGAACTGCGAAAACAGAGACAAGATGCCCCACCTTGCTCATGACCTAGCGGGGCTGCAGAGGATGTGGACTGTGGCCGTGACGGAAGCGGCTGGCCACAACTGGGCAGAACTGGGGGGAAGAGATTACATCCTGGGCTATCTCTGAAATCTACATGAAGTTGTCACTTCGGAGTCAGCCTTGAGATGAGGCCCGGCCTGCTGGGCACCCTCAGGCTTCACAGTTGACTCAGGAGGATAAAACTGAGAATCAGCCCGATCTCTGCAGTTATCTTGGCATCCCAGGAGGACGTGATTCAAGGAGGAGGGTCCGTCTTACCAGTGACATAGCAAATCCTTCCCAAGAGATGTCACTAGACACTGTGCAGCTCGTCTGAGCCTCTACTAACACAGAGGACATCTGATGCTTTCGACTGCCGTCCCTTACTTCTTGGGGGCTGTGACCTGATTTCTGGAGAGGAATGACCCCTCCCTCATTCTCAGTCCTCCTTTCCCATGAGCTGACACAGGCCCCTGACTCCAAGCAGAGCACCACTAGCCCCCACCAGGGACTGATGCAGGGGCTAGCAGGTGACTCAAGCTGGACCAAAGGCAATCCTCCCTGGGACTTTTGCTAAAGTATTTGGGAGGAGGAGCATCTTCCCCTTCTTTAGAAGTCAGGGCTGTGGCCCTGGCTGGAGGGGGAAGATGGTATAAGCTGCCCGAGGCCACCAGACACTCGAGAATGAACCCGCCACAGAGGAAAGTCAAGCTGACACCATCATCTGAGCACCCAGCGCAGGGAAGCCTGGATTCTCCAGATCTGAGCGCCAATTCCTTCCCTTCTTTTACACGAGCACTTTGAATCGGCTCTCTGATTCTTATACAAAGTGACTAACGTAACCCTTTCACCATTATCTTACTGGTCCCATAATGCATGCTCCACAGATGGGGGAAATGAGGATTTGATTCCATCTTGAGACATAAACCTCTGCAAAGATCCAAGCTCCCCCAAGACCCAGATGGGCATCCTATTCCTCAAACCACACGGACTCGGGCCCAGCCCTACTGTGTTTGGGAATGGCTAGCGTGGTACCGGAGAATGACCCGGTAGAAGGGCTCCATCCTCTTCCTCCACTTGGCGGCTGCCCAGGAGGAGGGGCCCAGTTTGGGGAAGGGGGACGGGGAGGGCGCCCTAACCTCTTGTAGGCAGAGTGGTCGTTCTTGACGCTGCACTTCATGTTCTTCAGCTCGTCCAGGACAGCGAACATGTTGATGAACTTGCCCAGGGTCAGGAGGTAGGCCTCGGAGACAAAGTCCTTCCTGCGCTCGGCGTGGCACAGCCGCTTCACCTCGCTGCAGAACCGCTCGATGGCCTTGCGCTGGAGGCAGAGGAGCAGCGAGTGAGGACAGCGCCAGTGGGGGGCTCCCTGGGCTCTCTAGTGGGGGCAGGGCCAAGGCTCCCCAGGGGTGCATCAGAGCCAGGAGTTTGAAGAAAGGCAAATCCGTCAGGCAGTCTTTCTCAGAGCAGTCCTTAAATCCAAAGCTGACTTCTAGAGTGGAGACTGGAACCTGCCCCCACGTGAGTCAAACCAATAAATTCATTCAACACACGTTGACTGAGATGAGTTATATCTTATTCATTTTTTGTATCCCCAGCACTTAGGACCGTATCAGGCACCAGACAATAAGGAGGTAGAGAAGGAGAAGAGACATTCAGAAAGAAAAAGAGGTTCATTCATTGAATAGCTATTTAATGAGCATCTACTATGTGCCAGGCAACCATCTAGGCACTGGAGTAGAGCAGGGAACAAAATAAACAAGCAAATTCTGCCCTAAGGAGCTATATTCTAGTAAGAGAAGACAGAAAACAAATTCTCTTTATCAGAATGTGATATATGCTATGGAGAAAAAATAACAAAGGGAAAGAGGGTGGGAAGGGCTCAGAGGAGCTGCCTTCTAAGGAGGAAATCAGAGAAGAAATCATCAAGAAGTGACTTTTAGAAACAGAACTTGAAAGAGGAGAAGGAGAAAGACACAGGGTAACTGAACAGCCAGTACAAAGGCCCTGGGGAATGTTCAAGGGATGGGAAGGAAGTTGGGTTGCTGAAGCGGGGTGAGTGCAGGAAAGGAACTGGAGACAGAGGGGGCCAGGGCCACTGGCTCCTGCAGGCCTCTGGGAGGGCTTGGGCTTGGACACTGAGCGAGCTGGGGAGACATGGGAAGTTCTAGGGCAGGAAAATATGGTCTGAATTATATTTTAAAGCTGCGGTCCCCAACCCCCAGGCCATGGACCGGTACTGGTCCATGGCCTGTTAGGAACTGGGCTGCACAGCAGGAGGCGAGCAGCAGGCCAGCGGTGTTTCATCTGTATGTACAACCCCTCCCCATTGCTTGGCATCACCACCTGCCACGTCGGCGGCGACTTTGGATTCTGCATTATGATGAGTTGTATAATTATTTCACTATATATTACAATGTAATAAGAATAGAAATAAAGTGCACAATAAATGTAATGTGTTTGAATCATCCCGAAACCATCCCCCCCACCGACCCCAGTCCATGGAAAAACTTTCTTCCATGAAACTGGTCCCTCGTGCCAAAAAGGTCGGGGACCACAGTTTTAAAGGGTCACAGTGGCTGCTGTGGTGAGAACAGACTGTAGGGGGTAAATTCAGAAGTGGGAGAATAGTTAAGAGCTACTGTGTTTAAAAGTGGAGCGACCGTATGACCCAGCAATTCCATCCCAGGTATCTGCCCAAGAGAGATAAAAACCCATGTCCACACAAAACATGTACACGAATGTTCGAGTTGTGTTCATAACAGCCTAAAAGTAAAAACATCCCAAATGTCCATCAACTGGTGAATGCACAAAAAAAATGGGGTGTAGCCATACAATGGGACAGCATACAGTCATCAAAAGGAATGACGTTCTGACGCCTGCTACAACATGGATAACCCTTAAAAACATCATGCTAACAAAAAAAGCCAGACACAAAAGGCCACATGTTATATGATTCTATTTATATGAAACGTCCAGAATATGCGAATCCATGGCGATAGAAAGTAGATTAGTGGCGACCTAGGGCTGGGGTCGGGGAGGAAATGGGGGTATTATGGGGTGGTGGCTAAAAGGTCGGGGATTTCTTTTTGGGGTGATGAAGATGTTCTAAAATGGATTGTAATGATGGATATACAACTCGGTGACTATATTAAAAATCATTTAATCGTCCACTTTCAATGGGTAAATTGTATGGTATGTGAATTATATCTCAACAAGGCTGTTATCAAAAATTTTAAACAGCAGTTGAACAACCACAACAAAAAGAGGTTCCTGTAGTACCAGAGAGAGAGGGAAGGAGGAAGAGAAGGAACAGAGCGGGTGAGGAGGGAGGAGAAATGACTGCCCAGACGTGAGCTCTGCTCTGCTCCACAGGCCTGAGGCACCCAACAGCCAGTCGCTGCTGTCCTTCAAGGACCAGACCAGGCACTCTTTCTCCTTCCAGAGTCAAAGGCCAATGAACCTCTCTGCAATAATGCAAATATCCCATATCCACACTCTTCAGTAGGAGAGCCACTCATCACATGTGGCCACCGAGCATTTGAAATGTGCCTCGTGCTACTGAAGAACTGAATTTTTTATTTGGTTTCATTATAACTAACGCAAATAGCCACATGTGGCTAACGGCTATGGCGCCGGACAGCAGAGCTCTAAATTACTCCAGATCCTCCCTTCTATAAATGCCTCTCGTCGGGAGGCCCTCAGTTTAGCACTTCATCAATTTCTAGATGGCTGTTCTCTCTCATCTCCTGTCGTCCCAAAGAGATTTCACGCTCCTGGAAGGCAGGTCCATGATGCTAATAACAGCAGCTGCGATTTGTGGAACCTGCTCTGATCGGTTCTTGACAAACAGACCTCACTTGGACTCACCATAAACCTGTGAAGTAGGCATCGTTTCCAAGGTGAGAAATCTGAAGGTGTCAGGGATGTTAAATAATTCATAGGACACAGTTAGAGAGTGGCAGAGCCGGGGTTAGACCTGGGCTTCTCCGCCCCCAGAGGCAACGTTCCCCATCCAGGCTGCACTTGGCATTGACACCTTCCCCCAGACATTCCCATCTCCTACCCCCAGGGCACGCGGGCTTCCTTCTGTTTCTTAAACAGGCCAAGCTCCTTCCAGCCTCAGCACTTTGCCTCTGCAACATTTCTGCCTGGAACCCTTTTCTTCCTGGCCGTCACAGGCCAGTCTCTCTCTCATCATACAGACCTCAGCTCAAATGCCACCCCAAGAGGCCATCTCTAAAGCAGCACCCACAGCACAGATACTCCGTAACCCAGAATTATTAAAAATTTTATTTTGCTCACAGCACATATTATGCCCTGAACCCCTAACATTATTGTGTATTGTTTATCGTCTGCCTCTCTCCCTACCCAAAACACACTCACGTACTCACTAGGACGTGTAAATTCTGTGAGGGGGGGTGGGGCTTGTCTGTCTTGTGCACCCAGGGATGTGTAGGGAATGTTCAAAAAATATCTACTGAATGAATAACCCGGCACTAAACTCCAGACGACAGTGGCCAGAGAGCAGGGGCCTTTTCAAGCCTCCCCATGTACATCTGCCCCTCCCCCTCACCTGAAAGTACATGAACTTCATAAGCTTGGTGACCTCCGGCTCCAGCACCTCCACCGTCTTCTCGTAGATCTCCACTCGGTTGGGCTGTTCGTTGCATTTTACCTGTGGGAGGAGGTGGTGGGTGGGTTCACACAGCCGGTTTGCCCAGGCAGTCCTGGTTCTCACCTGTCACCTTCTTAAGAGGGCCCTCTTACACTCTCGTTCTGGATGATAACTAACATGGTCTCCCTACTGAGTGGAAGCTGGGGTTGCCCTTGTCTCACCAGTCTGTCAGCGGGCAGAAATACTCCCCAGAGACTGGCTGCAGAAAAGAAACCAGCTGGTCCCGAGAACAGAACCTTCCTCCCTTTCTCTCTGTTCTGTGCCCTGTCTGTGAGCTGTACACACGTCCACGCTGATCTGCAAGCTCTCCCTCCCTCAGCCTTTTCCCTGACCCTGCTCCAGAGGCACCTGGCTAGATTCTAAACACAATGAAATGTTCTGTCCATCGCTCAGGATGCACGTGGGACAAGGCTCCCCTAGCCACACACAGGCCACTGTTGGCCAACGTAAGACGTGTCCATCAAGACACCCACTGCCCCGCCCAATGGTTTTCAGCCAGTGTGCACATCAAAGTCACATGGCAGGTGTTCTCACAAGACATATGCAAAGACTGCCGTTAGGTAGGCCAAATCCGAAGAGTGAGTGACGGGAAGCCCAAGGATGTTCTTTGCCCTACGGTTTAGAAATTCCTAAAATGGCAGCAACATGCTAAATATCCATTAGCTCATTAAATGGACAAACTGTGATACAATCATACGATATCATTATGAGCTGTTAAGAGGAATGAGACCGATCTATGTGAACTGACATGAAAAGAAGCTACCATAAACGGATGGGTGAAAAAAAAGTCATAGAATAGTAAGTGTAATTTGTTCCCATTTTTGTTAAGCAAAACAAAACTGTGCGTGTGTGTTCATATATAATACAGGCATAGAAAATCTGAAAGCACACAAACCAAACTGTTAATAGTACTTATTGCTAGGGACTAGAATTAGGAGGAAGGGGGAGGAATAGTTTTTTGTTTACTTTACACACCTGTGGCTTGTTGATTTTGTTACAATGGGACCCAATAATTATATGATGACAATGGTAATAAAAATATCTGTGTTAACATGGAAAAAGTCAGTAATTAAGAATTAAGTGGAGGCTGGGCACGGTGGCTCACACCTGTAATCCTAGCACTCTGGGAGGACAAGGAGGGAGGATAGCTTGGGCTCAGCAGTTCGAGACCAGCCTGAGCAGGAGTGGAACCCTGTCTCTACTAAAAACAGAAAAATTAGCTGGGCATCATGGTGTGTGCCTATAAGTCCCAGCTACTCGGGAGGCTGAGGTAGGAGGATCGCTTGAGCCCAGGAGCTGGAGGTTGCAGTGAACTACAATGGCACCACCGCATTCTACCCAGGGCAACAGAGTGAGACTCTGTCTCAAAAAAAAGGAAATAAAAAAGAATTAAGCAGAAAAAAAATGCCAGAACAAGATAAATAAACAACATACTTTTATAAATGACAATACTTCACAATATAATATTCATGCCAGGAAAAAGATCCAGAAGAATACGTAGCGAAGTGTTCATAGCAATTACGCCATGGTGGGATGTGGGTTTGGGTGGTGGGGGTGAGGAAGTGGGGCTATCTTGCTTTCTGGTGTGGGTATCATACAGCTGGTATATACTGCTTTTGAAATAAAATATTGATATATTGAATGAATGTATTTTTAAGTGGCTGGACATGGGTCCTTTTCAGCGTTGTAGGAAGCTCTCTGAATGTCTTCAGTGACCTCCCTCGGATAAGAGGCCCTGCTTCACACCCTGCCCCCTGGAAAAGCTCAGCTCTCTGGTTTGGGAGTGGGGTAGGAGGTAGTAACGCCCCCTGGAGGGGCAAGAGAGACACACAGCAAGTCTCACCTGGGGAATGGCCCGGGAACAGCTGCGCCAGGTGTACAGCATGACGGCATACTCGTGTCCTTCCTCCAGCATCTCATTCTGAAAGAGCAAAACATCCTCAGCAGGGAGAAACTACGCCTGTGCCACTAGGCTTCTCAACAGCCCCCGAGACCCTCACTACTCAGTGTGGTCCGGGGACCAGCAGCATGGGCATCGTGGGGGAGTGGGCAGAGGCCTTGTTAGAAATGTAGACTCTCAGGCCCCTCCCTGGGCCTATGGAATAACAATCTGCATTTCAACACAGCGCCCAGATGACTCACAGGCACGGTAAGTTCAAGAAGAACCCAACTAAATCATCCTCATCAGACACCCAAGGACTCTACAATCAGGCCACATTTTTCAAACAGATGGATGGCCACCCTGGAAAGAATGAGGCTGATCTATGTTTTCCTACAGCAAAATGTGTCCCCGATATAATGTTGGCAAGAAAATAAGTAGCAAAACAGTATATACAGTAGATAGGTTAAAAAACAACAACAACAAAAAAACTAGGAATAATTATGAACATGTATTATGTATTGAAAAAATTTTGGTGCAACATACACCGGGGCTGAATTATTTTGTGACTTTTTACATCCTATAGACGCTAATGTTCACACTTGTATGGAAGCCCATGTTACTATTTCATGAGCAGGAAGATGATTAATACCAATTTTTTGAAAAATAAAAAGCAGAGCTGATGGCAAAACCAACATGGAGAATGAACATGAAGAATACGGTGATGACTCATCCCAGCGAGTAAGGGCTACTGTGGAAAGACCCCTAAACTCGGGGTCCGAATATCTGGGCTCAAATCCCAGATTCATTATTAGCCCTTTAGCCTATTGTAAGTCACTTATCCTAAAATTCTCCATTTAGTCATCTGCTAAATGATGATGATAATAATCTCACAGAATTGTATGAGAATTAAAAGGATTACACACACACACACACACTCTCTCTCTCTCTCTCTCTCTCTCTCTCTCTATGTAATCTGCAAAGTGAGTTAGGAAAACAGCTTGGCAGTGCCACAAAATGTTAACCATTGAGTTACCATTTGACCCGCCA
Organism: Indri indri; assembly: GCA_004363605.1. Taxonomy (NCBI): domain Eukaryota; kingdom Metazoa; phylum Chordata; class Mammalia; order Primates; family Indriidae; genus Indri; species Indri indri. The sequence continues at coordinate 41,299 of RJWJ010000427.1, forward strand.
AATCCATTCCTGGATGTATATCTAAGAGAACTGTATACTTTAAATGGTTTTATGTTATAGACAGTATATCTCAAAATATACAATAAAAAATAATATTACAGGGCCATCTCCCTTTGCAAATGCTTGTGTCTATACAGAAATGAACTCTGATTGATTTCTTTTTAAATCCACATATCTATTTCACAATATCTTATTAGTACAAGATCAGATTTAATTTACTTGTAACAGTTCTGTTTGCATTAGCAAATGTCACTGACAAGTCACGCTTTCAATTCCTAATTTAGAGAACTTGTTAAACCAGTAACATGTTGTCCTTGAGACCAGAGAGAACCAACATCAAGCGTGTGGGTCTCCTGCAGCCTCAGAACACGTGTCAAAAGGGGGAAGTAACAGGAATGTAAGAAACACGTGTTTGCTTTTAGTACCAAACTAAATGCCCACCAGTAGGTGTAACGCCAACTCATTCATTCAACAAATGTTTTATAAGCATTTATGGGTCCCAGGCTCTGCTGTGTGCTGGGAGCAGGGCAGTGAACAAGCAGGACATGGACTCTGCCCTGCAGAGGGTTTGGCTGGCCATCAGCCAGATGTGCAGTACAGTTATGCCTGGAACGTAGAGGTCAGGGTGGTATAGCGGAAAGAGCCCTGAGCGGGGCCTTGGGAGACTTGAGTTCTGGTCCTGGCTCTTCTTGGGCCCATGTTTTAACTTGTAAATGTCATGGTTTCCTTATTTGGAGGTAAAGATTTGTCCTAAATCATTGGTTCTCTACCCTGGCTGCACATGAGAGTCCCCTGGGGAACTCTAAAAACTCGTGATGCCCAGGCCATACCCCAGACTAACTGAATATTTATCCCTGGGGGTGGGGGTCCGGGAACTGGTTATTTTTTAACAATCCCTAGGGGATTCCCTTTGCAGCCCAGGTAGATAGCTGCAGGACTAAGGATCACCAAGGTCCTTTGCATTTTTAACATTCTGTAAGTCCATGACTTAAACCCAGTGTGAGTCTGGTTCAAATTTCAGGGCTGTAGTGACAGACCGTATCTCTCAGCCCTCGCTCAGCCCCCCCCATCTCATCCCCAGCAAAGAACCCTCAACTCTTCCATGTACTTGGTCAATTGTGTGGTTTATGCACTTTCTCCTCCTCTTTTCTCTGCCTGTCCTGACCTTTGAGAGAGTCACCTTGCCCAAGTGTGGGCAGGAGAAATACAAGAAGATGAGCACCTAATGAACTCACCTGTTGCTAATGAGCTAGAGAGATCGGGCAAGGTACTAGGTAGAAACTGTTGACTGAGGTGAGATTTTGGTGTTATCCGGGAATGTGAACAGTACACCCTACTTATGACTCATGTCTAAACCGTATCAATAGTATCCCTGTGTAGGTAGAACAGTGCCCCCCCAAGTTGTCTGCATCCTAATCCCCAGTACCTCAACGTTACCTCTTGTGGAAAAGGGGAATTTGCAGATGTGATTAAATAGAGAGACGGGGAGGTTATCTTGGATTATCCCGGTGAATCCAATGTAATCACAAGGATCCTTATACGTGAAAGAGGCAGGCAGGAGAGTCAGGGAAGGATGGGAAGATGGAAGCAGAGGGCAGGTGACGTGGCCACTGGCTGGCTGGGGGCCACGAGCCACGCCTCTAGAAAAGAGCTGGAAAAAGCAAGGAAACAGATTCTCCTCTCGAGCTTCCAGAAAGGAACACAGCCCTGCTGGCTCCTTGATTTTATTTAACAAAATAAGACCTATGTTGGACTTACGACCTAAAGAAATGTAAGCAAATCAATTTTGTGTTGTTTTAAGCCACTAAATTGGTGATAGTCTGTATCTGTTAGAGCAACAATAGAAATGAACACTGTCACCCTCCAGACCAGCCTCTCCTCTGACTTCCCCGTTGGTGTCCCTGACATGGAGTGTCTGGGAGAACTCAGTGAGCATGGTCACAGCAGACTGCTGAGCCAGGTGGAACTCACCTCCAGGGCTCTCGCACCCACACCCTCGTAGCCACCCCCAGGGCCATCCCCTTCATTCAGACTTTAATGTCTCTCCTGCAGACAATTTTATCTGGACTGACTTACTTGCCCCACTCACTCCTACTTACAACTCATTCTATACATACTACCAAATAAAATTTATCCCCTAAGCAGGGTTCTGTTCACATCTCTCCTAGGGATGAAGATTTTCCATTGTTTTGATTTTTTATTAACTAAATTAAAGCCTTCTGTTATGGGCTAAATTATGTAGCCCCAAAATTCCCATGTTGAAGCTCTAACCTTCAGTATCTCAGGATGTGACTGCATTTGGAGACAGGGTCTTTAAAGAGGTAATTAAGTTAAAATGAGGTCATTAGAATGGGCCCTCGTCCAATCTGACTCAAGTCCTTTCAAAGAGAGGAAAAATTTGGACACACACAGAGATACCAGGGATGTGTGCACATAGAGAAAAGGACAGGTGAGGACACAGTGGGAAGCAGTCATCTGCAAGCCAAGGACAGAGGTCTCAGGAGAAACTATTATAGATTTATAGATACCTTGATCTTGGACTTCTAACCTCCAGAACTGCGAGAAAATAAATGTCTGTTGTTTGCCACCCAGTCTGTGGCACTTTGTGATGGTAGCTCAAGCAAACTAATACACCCGCTATGCACTGACCCTTATCTAACTTTCCATTAATACTACAAACCATTTCCCTATATGTACCTTACAGTCCAAACCCAGTCAGTCCCTGAAAATTCTTGCCTCTGTGCCTTTGCTCATGCTGGTTCTTCCACTTGCTACGTCCCCTACCCCCATTCTCAGCTCTGACTCATAAAATTCTATTAATCACTGTGTGAGACAGAAGAGTACAGTGGGAAGAGATCAGGACTGGGGGTCAGCTCTGGATTTTAGGGCCAATCCCGTACTTACTAGTTGTGGAATCATGAGCAACTTGCTTATGAACTTCTCTAGACCTCAGTTTTCTCATCCCTAAAATGGGTATAATGATCCCTTTGCAAGTCACAAACGAGGCTCCAATAACATGTATGAGAATACCTTACATACATTTTAAAGTGCAATACAAGGCCTGTCCGGGAAGTACCCAGCCATGTACTATGAAAAATAAAGACATTTATTGAAGAAGATACAAGAAACATCGTACATAGGACAATGACACCTCAGTCCTCTTCAAACTAAGCACCTTGGGATCTTTGCTGATTGCATTGTTCAACATTCTCAGGTGTTCTGCTTGTTGCAGGCCTTCCAGAACATGGATCACTTTCAACAGATTCTTGCCACCTTTGAAGCATTTGCGCCACACTTTCATTTGCGCTGCACTCATTGCGTCACCCCCAAAAGCCTTCTGAATCATCTGAATAATTTGCATGGAGGAATGTTCAAGCTTAACGCAAAATTTGATGCACATTCCTTGCTCTGTTTGCTCAGTCATATTTGAATGCGACGGCCACACAGTACACACGCTGACTCAGTGGCATCTAGTGCCCCACTGATGAGTACTGTGAAGTTTTCATTGTTCACTCATCCACATCCCAGTCCACTCTCCTTGGCTGCACTGATGTCCCATAAACCGTTCTCGTTATCTTATTAATAACAATGGCTGGATACTTTCCAGACAGACCTTGTACATCTATAACGCATAATTACCCTCCTACAAGGTTCCACTCAAAAGCCACTTCCTTCATCAAGCTTTCTCTGACCCTCTCAAGGCCCTTTCAAAGATATAGACCTTTGAACTTTACCATGACATTTACCCTTAACTTTGTGCATTCATAAATGTTTGCAAAGCATAGTCTAGAGCACAAGATTTGTAGTCAGACAGACCTGGGTCTAGATATGTCACCTGTCAGCACCAGGACCCTGAGTAAGTTACTTAACTTTTCTGGGATCCAGTTTTCCCCATCTGCAAAATGGATGTTATAATAGAACCTACCTCACAGGGTTGGTGTGAGCAGTGAATGAGACAATGCTTCTAAAATATCCACACAGAAAAAGTGTTCAATAAATGGTAAGCTTGTCAATTTCCAACTTGACCCAACTTGACCCACTGAGAATCAGAACTGGCCCATATTTGACTTTTAAGAGATGATCAGGTCATGAGGGCTCGGCTCCCATGAATGGATTAATGCTGTTATCATGGGAGTGGGTTCCTTATAAAGGGTGAGTCTGAAAGGCATCTCACCCATGTGATATCTTCTGCAATGTTAGAACAGAGCAAGAAGGCCCTTGCCAGATACCGGCCCCTCAGTCTTGAACTTTTCAGCCAGCATAATCATGAGCCAATACGTTTCTCTTCATTATAAATTACCCAGTCTGTGGTATTCTGTTACAGCAGCATGAAATGAACTAAGACATATAGTTAGAAAGGTTTATTGAGCCACAGGCAGAGCCTATGAACAAGGAATTCAAAATTCTTCAAACTTTAGCATTGCCTGAGAATAAAATCAATGAAATCCCAAGAGGGAAGTGGATGATCCCCCCTACAGATGGGTCAGATGCTAAGAAAGAAAATAATAACTGGCCCCATTAGCAAATGCTATAGGCCATCAGCTTCCTCGAGTCAATAACTGGGTTATTCCAAAGCCAAAGCCAGTGTCCCTTTTTTTGAGGAAACTTTTGCTTTGCTCAAGAGACAAAATTCCACACACTCAGTAATCTATAAAGTATTAAGACAAGGCAGGATCTGATCACGTTAACTCAAAAAGCTACAGGAGCTCAGGGAAGCGAGCAGCGGGGAATAAGTTGGGCCCTAACAGTGAGTAGGTTTTGCAAAGCTGCAAGATAAAGGGGAAGAGGACACCCGTGGGCACTGAGAGAGGGGGCTGGGGCAGAATGTGAGAACGGGCTTAAGCAGATGGGTCTGACTGAAGCAGGGAGGTCTTTTTTTTTTTTTTTTTTTTTTGAGACAGAGTCTCACTCTCTTGCCTGGGGCGAGTGCCGTGGCATCAGCCTAGCTCACAGCAACCTCAAACTCCCGGGCTCAGGCAATCCTACTGTCTCAGCCTCCCGAGTAGCTGGGACTACAGGCATGTGCCACCATGCCCGGCTAATTTTTTCTATATATATTTTTAGCTGTCCAATTAATTTCTTTCTATTTTTGATAGAGACGGGGTCTCGCTCTTGCTCAGGCTGGTCTTGAAATCCTGAGCTCAGGACGATCCGCCCACCTCGGCCTCCCAGAGTGCTAGGATTACAGGCGTGAGCCACCGCGCCCGGCCAGCAGGGGGGTCTTGGAGTGGCTGAGCACATGCCCCTGGGATGAGAAGTGGCCCACGGCCCCTCCCTCCCCAGCAGGCACACATGAGTCAGAGACTTACCATGCTAGAGTGCACCGTGGCCTGCTCAATGTACCTTGCAATGCCCGTGACAAATGCATTCCTGTCCTCGAAGTTCGTGTCAAAGTTAGCCTGTGGAATCAGAGGACAGGAACGTTTGGTTATTGGAAAACAGGTCCACAAGGTAGCTGAGTGTCCAGGGAACAAACTGCTGCCAACAAACACCACTAGCTCTCTGTGGAAACCTGCTGCTATATCACCTTTCCTCTTGCCCTGTCCCCAAAATCCCACTCTTAATCGCAGTGGGCAGGAGCAGGCTGATGACAGGGCCTGCGTCTGCTTCCCATCAGTAATCAGATTCACTCGGCTAAACTTCGCGAGTAAATGCTTAAACTCCACAGGCCCAAATACCTGCTAAAAGTTAAGATGTGCATCACCTTGATTCAGCAGTTCCAGATACATTTACCCAAGGGTGGAGATACGTATGTAGGAGAATAATCACTGCAGCACTTCTTGTGACTAAAAAAAAACCTGCAAACAACCCAATGTCCATCAACGGCAAAAGGCTAAATAAACAATAGTGTATCCATAAATGGACTTATTAGTGCCATGACGTGTTAAACATAACGTGGTAGTATTGTGGTATTGTCATGGAAAAATACCCATAACGAATTCTAATTTAAAAAGCCAACTCGTAGAGCCATATATATATATAGTATGATTATCTTTTGGTAAAAACATATATATATGTATATTTGGTAAAAAGATATTAATATATACATAGCCATAGTTATAGGGAAACTTTTATTTGTTACATTTTTTTGTATTGCTTGTAATAAAAAAATAATTACATAATTAAAAATTTAATTTTGGTTAGAAGATGTGAAAACCAAGTTTATGAGTTGAGCCTTCAAGCATGTGCTTAATAAATCTAAACACTTAATGAAATTAAAAATACATTATGCATTTATATTTATTCTCCTTTAGCAGTCCAAGAACTTTCAAAAGGTCAAATACAGCTAAAAATTTCAAATTAACGTTTCCTTTCTTAACGTGGCATCTGGCCTGGCACGACCAGACAAGGGACTATTTGCAAGGCTGACTCCAGCTGCATGGACACCCCCAACCCCCGACTGCCCCACGCCTGGATGGATCATGGTTTTGAACAATCTGATAGCGGTTTATCACAAGCGCTACTCTCCTAGGCAAAAGCAAACAACTGTGACCAGCTTCCCTGGGCCATTAGCTGCTATGGGGAGTGGCAGAGCTCTTTTCACATGAAGGAAAAGTAATTACCCAGGCAGGCTCTAGGGGTTTTTAAATTGCAATATTTAATTCATGAAGTCAGAGCTGGCAAAATCTTGGTTGGGTGCAGCAGCAGGAACAGCCAGGAAGGTATTTGGGGTCAGAGCAGATCAACAAGACTTCCCTGGGGGAGGGAAACAGTCCTGGCGTACACTTACTAGCTGATCTATTCCTTATTCTCAGCTCCATGAGTGCACAGGGGACTCTATCAGCTCATGACCCCTCGCCTTCTAGATGCAGACCTCCTCTTCCTTCTGCCTCAGGGCAAACCTTCTTGGGGGATCCCCAGAGTTCCTCGGCCCCCTGGAGCCATCTGCTATTTTTGTTACCTGGTACATGATGGAGGAGGGCGGAGGCTCGATGCATGGCTGCTGGTCAGGCAGGGGCAGCTCTTCGAGCAGGTCCACGTTGGACAGGGCATCTTCCAGGGTGACGTGCGTGGTCATGGCTGCGGTTTCTGTATTCTGCACCGTGGGAAAGGAAGAGAAGGATAATGGAGAATTTCAGGGGCCTGCAAACCTTTCTCTCAATCTCACCATGTTCAGGCTCCTTTTGGAGAATAAAATAGGTTAAGAAACATTAAGGACACTTCTTCACAAGGTACACTCTACCTGTACCTTTTATATTTGAGGATCTTTTTTCAGCTAACAAAGTACTTTTGTGTCTACGACCTTGGCTGACCCTCACCACGACCCTCTGTGGTCACCATGCAAGGTGGTACTCTATCCACATAACTGATGAAAAATCAAGGCCCACACAACCAGGCGACCAAGGACAAAGGGCCTCAAGGAATGCCGGAAGCTAGGACATAGGTCGCAGCTAGCGCTCTCACCTTTTGTTCATCAGAAGGATATTTATGAGTTCCATTCTGAAATTACTGCAGAACAGAATTATCCATGGTCGTGACAGCTATGATAATTAACTGGAAACCAGAGCCTAGGATTTTAGGCTAATTAAGCAGGGACTAAAAGAACTCAAGTCTTGCAAACAAACCTTGCTTGCAAAGATGGAAGAGCCATCATCTTCTTCAGCCTGGGTCTGTTCTGTAAGCCAAACAAGTCAACCCTAAATGGACATTTTTGTGTCTTAAACCCTGGCAAAGTGCAGCTGCTTTGACGGTAACTTTGGCGGTGAAGCTGATGAGGATCTGAACAGAGCAGTTGCCCACCTCCAGCTAATTGCTATTTTAAGAACTCAGCATCCAGCAAACAGAATGCTTATTTTTCCCCCCAAACATACATGAAACACTGAAAACTAATTATGATTTAGGCTATAAATCAGGTTCCCATAAATTTCCTCCAAAAATGACAGACAGCCTAGAAGTCACATTCATTGATTGCAATGCAATGAAATTAGAAATCAATAATGCAAATGATAGCAAAAAAAGTCACATGCCTTTGAACATTTATACAACACATTTAAGGTTATTTATAGCTAAAGAGGAATTCAAATAGAAATGATAAAATATTTAGGACTGAAACGTAGAGAACACTAATAAATGTCTCAAATGCATTTAGCAGAAAATAAGTGGAACTAAATGAACTTAATGTTCCTTTCAAAAATCTTGAGAACAAAAATCAACCCATAGAAACGAGAGTAGAGGGATTGATAATTACAGAAGCAGAAATAACGCAGGAAAAAAAAAAGGCAAAATAAAATACAAACAGTAGAGGTGAACAAAAAAAAAACCTAAAAGCTGAGTTTAATAAAAAGATTCATAATAATAAAGCCAACCCTTAAATATACACGAATAAGGAGGACACAAAGAGAAGGGCCACCGTACTGGTCCAAGAATCCCTCCCTCTCCAGCTCCAATCCCAGGGAGGTGTGAGACGGTGTGAGGGCTGGAATTTCTCCTGTGAATGTCGGTGCGTTTGCCTTGCTATTTAGGAAACGTGGATGTCAGGGAGGAAAAGGACCACAGACAGGAGAATGTGGTCCAGGGGCTGCAAAGGGCTGCAGCAGCTGCAGAGGTCAGGAGGTCACACTGCCCCTACACTAACATCTCCCTTTGGCCCAAGGTTGGGAAGGGCAGATCAGGGCTGAGCATCCACTGCTGAGCAGCTAACTAGATTCGCAGTTCACTGAGTTGTCAAACACACCTTCCCGTCACGTCACGTTCTATGGCAACAGTGAAGGCCACATTCAATGAGGGCACACGGAGCTCAGGAGCAATGTCCCCCTTTGTCCTCTGCAGAAGCCTGGCCTCCCAGCATGGTTTCAGGCCCTCTCTACACCTAAGCAATGTGGTATTAAGTTGTACAGCAAAACCACTTGCCAATCCATGAAAAAAGACTGTCTTCTTTCTTACATTACTACTAAGTCCATTTTACAGTAGGGGTTAATTGTTTTACTGGGCATAATGATCTACAACCTCCTAAGCCTTAAGAATTCTCTTCATTAACTCAAACAATAATGATGAAACTAATGTTTCTTTAGCCCTTACCCTGTGTCAGACATTGTGCAGAGCACTTGACTATTTTAATCTTGCATCTGCCCTACAAAGGTTGGTACTATGATTATTCCCATTTTATAGATGAGCAAACAGAGGTTCAGATATTATGTGCCTCTTGATGGAAGAACACACCATCTCTTGTGAAGAATGCTGGGACCAAAACAAAATACCTAAATCTAATCAAGCCTTTGATACCAATTCAAAGGAAACACAGAGGGCAGAAGAACATGATATAAAAACATCCCAATGACACAATCAATAAAATACAATCTACGATGAACTCTGTTGGACAAATGACTCAGTGTCTTCAACAAATATACTGCAAGGAAAAAAAAAAAGAGATGGAGGAGGAAGCTATAGATTTTAAAGATACCTAACACACACTGTCATGTGTTCTATTTCAAACAACCAACCATGAAAATAAAATTATAACATTTATGAGAAAATTGGAAAGTTAATACTGACCGGATATTTGACAGTATTAAGAAAATAGTGTTTTTTAGGTGTGATGATATCAAAGTTATGTTTTAAAAAGAGTCCTTATATTCCAGAAGTATTTACCAAAATATGGATAACATGGTATAGGGCTTTGCTTCTAAATAATATTAGATGAGAGAAGAGTGAATAATAGACGAAACAAAACCAGTCATGAGTTAATAATTGTTGATGGTGTGCGATGAATATATAGAGATTTATTGTATTTTTTCCCAATTTTATATATGCTTGAAATTTTCCATAACCCCCCCTAGAGATCAGTTTATATGCTCCCAGCTCTTGTCCAACTTCCCTTCTTTTTCCTATAACTGGGTTTCTTCTGGGCTTCTCAAACTTAAAAATACTCATTTGCCAAAATAACCCTTAAGGTTTTCCCCTTTAACACAATAGTACCCTTCACTTCCCTTGAAGAGAATTAATAGGTGAACAGCCTACAAAGTCAATAAATTAAGAGTCTTTGTTTACATTAATGCAATCTTTCTTTTCTTCTTGCAAACACAGCTTCTCTAATGGATTTCTGTGAGTGTTTGTAGATCATTCACTGCCTAAGGAAAAAGGAAATCAGAGATTTTTAGTTCAAGTGCTGGAAGTTGCTGCCAAATCCACCATCAATCAGAAGGAAAAAATGTTCTGGAAATTTGAACGGAAGTATACATGAAAATAAGTACACACTTCTTTTCTGCCCGAGTGTGCTGCCTGTTATGCAATCTTCCAGATGAAAATAATTCAGTCTATGAACATGTGACCATTTTGTCATTGTGGAAGAGAAATTAACAAAATATTTTAAAATTAACAGTGTTCTGGGAGCTTCATTTACCAAACACAGCTGCAACTTGTCAGTGTGGGGCATTCCTGGCAGATTTAAATTCAGTGTCTTCATAACAAACTCAAAGTCAGTGGTCTGGTTTCACGGACAGTAGTAATAACATTGGGCTCACAGGCAATTTGCTTCGGAGACAGGCTTTAGGGGCCGGCAGGCTGAGATGACTTGGCAGACCCCGAGCAAGAGGGGGATGGCTCCACAAATGCAGGACTGGTGCCAGGAGAACATGGCTTTGGGAATGCAGGTTCCGACACCCACGCCCTGAACCCTGCTACTCTGTAAGCAAAAGATTCACAGGGTCATTTTCTGTTTGACTTTCTGGAAAGAAAATGAAAAATAAGATATTTTTACTGAAATAGAATACTAGGCTAGTATAAGTGGGTAAATTTGTTTTTGGGTTCAAATTTGTTATCTGCCACTTACTACCTATAGAATCATGGTATGTTACTTAACCACTCTGAACTTGTCTGTAAATGGGTGATAATTTATAATAGTGCCTGTCCTCAGTGATTTATTCTGAGGATTATGTAACTTTACAACATGTGGAATACATAACACAGTAGCCAACAAAGAATAAGCATTCAGGAAATGTTAGTGTCAAAAGGCAACATTACAAGGCCGGGCGCGGTGGCTCACGCCTGTAATCCTAGCACTCTGGGAGGCCGAGGCGGGCGGATCGTTCTGAGCTCAGGAGTTCGAGACCAGCCTGAGCAAGAGTGAGACCCGGTCTCTACCAAAAATAGAAAGAAATTAATTGGACAGCTAAAAATATATACAGAAAAAATTAGCCGGGCATGGTGGCACATGCCTGTAGTCCCAGCTACTCGGGAGGCTGAGACAGGATTGCCTGAGCCCGGGAGTTTGAGGTTGCTGTGAGCTAGGCTGACGCCATGGCACTCGCCCCAGGCAAGAGAGTGAGACTCTGTCTCAAAAAACACACAAAAAAAGGCAACATTACAAAAATGTATAGATCTAATTGGCTTTTATTGCCGACTGATGAATTGGGCAGCTTCTATCCCACAAAATAGAATGAAAGCTCCCATTGGGCAACAGCAAAAAAGTGGGTTTGGTAAGGTGGGAACAAGGAAATAAAACAATAGGGAAAAAATGCTGATTGTTTAACATCTGCTTTTTGTAAGGATTAAAGCAGAGGGGACTTCCTTATTATGCTGATTCAGGTAGACTTGAATCTCTCGTTTTCAGAAAGAACTGGTCTGTTTGGGAATCTATCTGCTTCCTTAAAGTTTCAGTTTGATTATGAAGCATTTGGCATGAGTGACTCCATTTTGGTTTGGTCTGGTCTGTTGGGGCCTAGTGCCAGAGCTCAGCCCGATAGCCTCTCCTATAATTTTGTTTAACGTCAGCTAGTCTATAGCCTGTTTTTAACAGAGTGGAAGAATTAAACATTGCAACAATTCTACAAAAAGGAAGGCATTATTATTACAGGATATTATTGCACTAATATCCTAATTCTATAGATCTTTCACATTGATTTTTCTCAATCACAACTATCCTGCAAATTTGACAGGGCACTTGTTATTTTTGCTGTTGTTCTGAAAAGGACACCGTGTTACAGAGAAGCAAAGGCTTTCATTCAAGGTCACATGGTCAGCTAGTGGCAGAGGTAGGGCAGAAATGGGATATCTCGACTCCCAGTTCTATGCCTGTTCTTTCAGACCACACCTGTTTTTCTACCTTTTTGAAAGGTGCCGAGCACTTTTGTCTTTTTTTTTTTTTTTTTACAGTCTGACTGCCTTTTCCTTCCTCAGGACTCCACCAAGCTAGAAAGATTAGGTTACTGTCACCTTTGGGTTTTATGAACAAGAGGCCAGGAAATATTTTCCCTGTCTGTAAGGCTCTGTAGCTAAAGGTTATATACATACATGTACACACGTACAATATCCATGAGTACATACATATACATGTATATTTTTGTACACAAAGAAGATATTATGTAAATATAGACATATAAAAATAAAAGGGAAGCTCAGATTGTTCCTATTAAAAAAATTTCAGTCATGTGCTGCATAATGACATTTTGGTTAACAACAGACTGCATGTGGTCCCATAAGAGCATAATATCATATTTTTCCTGTACTTTTATGTTTTTATGTTTAGATACACAAATGCTTACCACTGTGTTACAACTGCCTACAGTATTCAGTACAGTAACATTCTGTACAGGTTTGCAGCCCAGGAGCAACAGGCTATACCAGACAGCCTGGGTGCGTAGTGGCTATACCATCTAGGCTGTGTGAGCACACCCTATGATGTTCTCTATGAGAAATCACCTCAAGACGCATTTCTTAGAACATCTCCCTGTCATTCAGTAAGGCATGACAGTATTTAGGTTGGCATTGGACTAAGCAAAGAAAAATCCAAAGAAGGCATCTGGATCATAGCCTGCTGTTCCATCATGGGTGTGAGCAGGGTGTGTTTGGAGATCGTGTGGGAAGTGAAGTTTGCTGTGACCGGACGTGACTCCACAGGTCACAGGGTCTCCCGTGGAGCTGACCGCCCTTCACTCATCGAAGCCAGCTTCTTCACAGGTGTGGGAGCCAAGCAGGAACACAACTGTTTGTGTTTATCTTAAAGGAATTCCAGAGAGTGCACCAAAATGGACCATGCAGCTTATTTTCAACAGGTTGGGAGTAAAAAGGTTTATAGGAACAATCCACTTATCCAACAGTCAGACCTTGTAGCTTCAAACCCCACACTAGCCACTTGAAGCCACTTTTAAGGTATTACCTGTACCAGTCTGTAAAATAAAGCCACAGGTTAGGAACCACCCAGATGCTGAGAGCAGCAGGCCTAACAGGGATCTATACAGAGGGAGGGAAGAGCTATATAGGTACCGGAGTCTGGGCCCCTGAGTGCAGAAGCAAGAGCTCTACATAGCTCAATAGCCTGCAGAAATATCACCAATACCATGGTACATAACGGAACCCCAACAAATACTTCATATGCCGCCAAAATGATCCTAGAACTGGAAGAGACCTAAGAAAATGGTGAACTCTTTAAGAAGTCTTTCCAATGCAAAGCCCTCCCTGAATCCACTTTCTGTTGGTCCTCACTGAACACAGGGTGTTCCTTCTTTTGTAGCATCTACAATACTTTATCACGTGATTTTTCATGTTTTCTCTGCTGCCCTGCACTATAAGCTCCTTGAGGGCAAGCACTGTGCCTAACTCACACCCAGTTTCTATGCTGAGCATGCATTTGTAACTCAATAAAGATTTGTTCAATGAGTGGATGACCAGTGAGCCCAAGATATCAAGAAAGGTACACTAGGTCCAAGATGGTAGGTTTTTAAAAAAGTGGTGAAGGGAGCAAAGAAACATAAATACCAAAAAACCGTTTATATTTTATAAAGAACTCCATCAAAATTGTTGCAACAGTTAATGTCTGAGTACTTAAAGTTACAAGCTTCAGCCAGGCCCGGTGGCTCACGCCTGTAATCCTAGCACTCTGGGAGGCCAAGGTGGGTGGACTGTTTGAGCTCAGGAGCTCGAGACCAGCCTGATCGAGAGCGAGACCCCGTCTCTACTAAAAATAGGAAGAAATTAGCTGGACAACTAAAAATATATGGAAAAAAATTAGCTGGGCATGGTGGCACATGCCTGTAGTCCCAGCTACTCGGGAGCCTGAGGCAGAAGGATCGCTTGAGCCCAGGAGTTTGAGGTTGCTGTGAGCTAGGCTGATGCCATGGCACTCTAGCCTGGGCAAAGAGTGAGACTCTGTCTCAAAAAAAAAAAAAAAAATTAAAAAAATTAAAGTTATAAGCTTCAATATTTTGTAAATGGTGAACTAAGAAATGAAGTCTCTCTTTCCTAACATTTCGTGTGCTGTTTTCATCCATCCTTCAAGGTCTCTCCTCTCTATGACACGTGTACCTCTGTTCTGATATTTTCTGCCTCAGAAGGGACCCAAGTACTGCCGCTTCTCCTCCCATGCCAGGGCAGACATTACTAATTAATAAAGACTATCAGTTGCTGGTCTCTATCAAAGACCAGCAATCAATCTGGGTTTGCTCATGAAATAAAACATATATGGCTTCCCCAGAGTAGAACCAGGGAGCTCTCAAGGTCGGGGACAATTTTCTTATGCATCTCTGAAAACCTCAAAGACCTTGGCACAGTGCCACAAACAGATTAGGCACTGGGGAAATATCAAATGAAAGAATGCATGAATATATCTGAATCTCCTGACAACGTAGGAGAAATGAGATGACCTTAAGTTGGCCATGTCTTCATTTCTAGTTTTCCCACTTCTTCTCCTTCACTATTAATCACACAGGTGATTTAAGTCAGAATGGCATATGCAGTCATAGCCATAAACTTCCAGTACAATTATGTACTTAATAATTTTTTCTAAGGAAACTCCTCTTTTTTGCCACTTTATAAACATATTTTAGAAGGAAGCTTTATATCACAATCATAAATAGAAAGCCAGTATCACTAGCCGTAACAGAGGGGAATCATAAAAAATAAAACTAATGCAAACAAGCACAGGTCTGGGTACATCTGAAAATTATCTCATGCCTACCACTGATAAGCACATGAGAGGTGTTTTAGTGTAGTGGTGAACTGGATGGTTGGGTTAGAATCTTGACTCTGTCAATATCTGGCTATGTGATCATGAGTAGGTTACATAAACTATCTGAGCATCGCTTTCCTCATCTTTGACATGAGGCATAATAATTGTTCCTATCACATAGGCTTTCAAAACTAAATTAGTTAATCCGCATAAATGATTTAATAGGTAGGAACTTATAAAAGTTAGTGTCCCAACAAAACTGTATCCAGCAACATGTAAAAAGGCTTATACACCATGACCAAGTGAGATTTATCCCTGGAATGTAAGACTGGCTTAACGTTAACATCAGAAAATCAATAAATAAGCCATATCAATAAAATAAAGGACAGAAACCACACAATCATTTCAATACACACAGAAAATGCACTTGACAAAATCTCACACCCCTTCATGATAAGAACACTCAAAAAACTAGAAAGAGAGAACATCCTTAACCTGATAGTGGCTACAAAAAACCCTCAGCTAACTCAGACTTAATGGTGAAAGACTGAGTGCTTTCCTTCTAAGATCAGGAACAAGACAAAGTCTGCTCTTACCATTGCCATTCAACACTGTACTGGAGGTTCTAGCCAACGTAATTAGGCAAGAAAATTAAATAAAGGCATTCAGATTAGAAAGAAAGAGGTAAAACTATTTCTATTTGCAGATGACATAATCTTACATGTAGAAAATACTTCAAAAATTCCACCAAAAAACTATTAAAATTCTGAACAAGTTCAGCAAGTTTGCAGCATATAATATCAATATACAAAAATCAGTTGTATCTCTGTACACTAGCAATGCACAATCTGAAAAGGAAATTAGGAAAAAAATCCTATTTATAATAGCATCAAAAAGAATATAATACTTTAGGAATAAATTTAACAAAATAAATGCAAAACATACACTACATAAACTATAAAACATTGTTTAAAAAAATTAAAGAAGATCTAAATAAATGAAAGAATATCCCATGTTCATAGACTGGAAGACATACTATTAAGGTGGCAATGCTCCCCAAATTGATCTACAGATTCAACACTATCTCTACCAAAATCTCAGCTGGCTTCTTGCAGAAACTGACAAGTTGATCCTAAAATTCATAGGGAAATTCAAGGTACCTACCTAGGATAGCTCAGTAAACCTTGAGGGGGAAAAAAAACCAAAACACAATTGGAGGGTTCAACCTCACGCCATATAACAAATTAACTAAAAATGGATCAAAGACCTATGTAAGAACTAAGACTATAAAACTCTTAGAAGAAAACATAGGAGTAAATATTTGTGACCTCTTTAATTATGTATTAATACCAAAAATACAAACAAAATAAAAAATAAATCAGACCTCATCAAAATTAAAAACTTTTATGCTTCAAAGGACACCATTGAGAAAGTGAAAGACAATCCACAAAATGGAAGAAAATATTTTCAAATCATATATACATGCTAGGCATATGGAATAAAGAATTCTTAAAACTCAATAACAAAAAGACAAATATTCTGGTTTCTCTTCAGATCGTATAAATCTTTCATCTTTTACTAAAAAGACACATTACTCAATTTTAAAAACAGGCAAAGGATCTGAACAGACTTTTCTCCAAAGAAGATGTATAAGTAGCTAATAAGCACATGAACAGATTAATATTTTTAGTTGTCAGGGAAATGCAAATCAAAACTACATGATACCACTTCACACCATTAGGATGGCCATAATAAAAAGGACAGAGAATCACAAGTGTTGGTGAGGATGTGGGGAAATTAGTAATACCATTGCTAGTGGGGATGCAAAACGGTGCAGCAACTTTGGAAAAAAGGTTGGCAGTCCCTCAAATTTTTAAGCATAGAGTTACCATATGACCCAGCAACCCTATTTCTAGGTATAACCCCAAGAGAAATGCACACGTATGTCCACACAAAAACTTGTACATGGATGTTCATAGCAGCATTATTTGTAATAGCCAAAAAGTGGAATAACTCAAATGTCCATCAACTGATAAATGAATGAATAAAATGTGGTATATCCACACAGCGGGATATTATTCAACCATAAAAAGGAATGAAGTACTGATACTTGCTACAACATGAATGAACCTTGAAAATATTATGCTAAGTGAAAGAAACCAGTCACCAAAGACCTCGTGTTGTATGATTCCATTTACACAACATGTCCGGAATAGGCAAATCTATAGAGATATAAAGTAGATTAGTGGCTGCCTAGGGCTGGTGGGAGTTGGAAGAAATAGGTGGTCCTGCTAAAGGGCATGAGGTTTCTTTCTAGGGTGCTCTAAAATGGACTGTGATTACGGTTGCACATCTCTGAAAACATACTAAAAATCAGTGAAGCGTATGTTTAAAATAGGAGAATTGTATAGTATGTGAAGTGTATCTCAATAAAGCTATGGTCAGAAAATGTTAATATTTTTATAACTACTTTTGGGAAATTTGGGGTATACCATAAGCAGGAGGGGTACAAAGAGAGCTGGAGGTGGAGCAGGAGCTGGGGCAGTTCGGGGATTATGATGCCACATGACAAGCAGAGGCTGTGGTGAGCAAAAGTCAACAGGGGACAGTGGGAGAGAAAGAGAGGGCCACGCACACACCCACACTACCCCACTGAGTGGCCCTGTAAACTGCAGGGGTGAAATGAACCACCACGCAGCAAGGCCCAAACTAGGCTGCCTGGTCCCTCCCCAAGCCTGTTTTTGTTTTGCTGCCACCTGTCAGGTCCTGGGACTGCCCCATCCTGCAGAAAAGTCTTCTCTGATGATAAAACCCTTTGAGGTGGGTAGAGTTATGGGCTCTGAGGTTTAGAATGAGAACAAGAAGGGAGTCTAGCTCTGCTCCCATTGACGAGGAAACTGAGGCCTGGAGAAGGGAAGGGACTTGTGTACAGTCACCTGGCTAGTTAGGGACAGAGCTGGGGCTAACAATGTAACTTCCTGAGAAGACGAGGGAGTGCAATACAATAACTGATAAGACAGAGCTTGAAAGAAGAAGAGGAATATTTTTAAGAAAGAAAGAAAGAGCTCTAATTCTGCAACAAAACAAAAAGCCATACAAGAAAGGAAATACAATCAAAGACTTGGCCCTCTTGTGATCATCATTTACACATCTTAATAACGCAGATGCTTTAGGGTACATGATTTAGGGTAAAATAGAGCTCTTCCTAAATTGGGAGATGGCGGCAGGGGAGTGAGGCGGATGGTGTAAGAAATCGTCATCCATCACAGCAGGAAGTAAACAGACAATGTGCAGAACAGATAAATCGAGAAACAGCAGTGCAAGCGTATCACTTAGCGACCTGAAGGCGGCCACTGGAAGAAACGGTGAGTTAAAAGCAGCAGCCTCTAGGGGAAGGTGGGCACTGGGAGGTTGTTTTTTATTGAGTCTTTCAATGCTACTTGCTTTTTTTTTTAAAGCATGTGCATGTATTGCTTTGATCAAAGTTTAATAATTTACCTCAAAAGACAACAACCCCAGGCCTCCTTTCTAGCAGCTCAGACAGCCGGCTGGTACACGGCACTGACTGGCAAGGCAGTCTTTACTGTTTAAGTCCCTCGCTGCCCGTCTTCTGGGACCAGAGGCCCCGTCACCTGCAGCCTCTCTCCACACAGGAGACCTGAGGTCAGAGCAGAAAGTCCAAGTCAGCCTCACCTGGAGCTCCGGAGAAGGCCTACCCTCCTGGTTGTTCATGAAGAGGCAGAGGGAAAGATCTCGGCGGGGTTAAGAGCCTTGCCACTTCATTTGCCGTTTTGCTCAGGTGCTTCCTGTGTTGTCAGGGTGGAGGAGGCCTTTCCGGTGAAACCAACCAGACACTAGCAGCGCGGGGGCAGGCCCTCCTCCTCTCAGGAGGGAAGGCCATGCCACCCAAGGTGGCTTGCTGATTCGCTCCTGTTGGGGCCCTAACAGGCCATCACATGAGGGACACCAAAGTGACTCATAACCCCGAGAGAGGAGAGAGGAGCTGCCTCTCGGAGGCACCTGCTAAAACTCAGAAAGGGAAGCCACCGCATGTGCTGTAGAGACAAAGAGCGAGACTTCCGGTTTGGCCATCAGATCGGAACATGCGGACCTCTGCTTCATTCATGTGAAGCTGCAGTTCGACCATGGCTCAGTCTGAAACCCCCAAATCACAGTTTCACTCACTCTAAAGGGGTAAATTTCTCTTTCTGTAAAATAAGGAGGTTGGCCTGGTAACGGTTCTCTCTCAACTGTGATGGCAAAACCTGCACTGTGAAGGTTGGTGTAGGTAACTTATGGTAACAACAATCTAAAGACTGAGGTTTGCAAACAAGTACTTTGTATTATTTGTGAGACAAGGGTTCAAGGTTTCCCCATAATATCATTGCTTGCATGTTCATTAATGGGGTGGAGCTATAGGGGTGGCTATGGGGTGTAATGCGTTGAGCTTGTCAATATTGTCCAGCATGTGTACTAAACAACAACAACAACAAAACCAACCAGGTAAGAATCACTAGACTTGACCTTCTCTCAGGGCCTTTTCAACTCTACAGCAAATGGCTATAACTACCACCATTCCATCTGGATGGGACATTCCATCTAAAGGGCTTCCTTAAAGACCACACCTTAAGAACCATGTGGACCATCCACTGCAGCCAAGATGCACAGGGGCATCAGAAACCTGTGTGAGGACATTCTTGCATTGTGCCCTTGCTCAAACTATCTCTGCTCCCTTATGGACTGTCTTTTCTCTTCTCAAATCCTACCAACCATCTGTCAAGGTCCAAGCCAAGACATGCCTCTTCCACAACAGTCTGACCCACCAAACCCCTCAATAACTTTCATTTCTCTGAATTCCCATAGCACTAGGTGTGGAGTTCACAATTTCCTACTGCATTATAAACTTATGTTTTGCTAATTCTTTGGGTCACCAAGGATGCCAGGGACAGTCATCTTTTCTGGGTTTGTTTGACCCATAGCAACCAGCAAAGCCGGGGATATATCAGGCATTACTTAAAACTTCAGGAATGATTTGTTGAATGCATGAGCCAGTGACCAAAATACATGTATTCTGGTTTAAAAAAAGAGGAAGAAGTTAAAACATCACGGTTCCCTAGGGCCCCGTACATGTCAGCCTTATTACTATAAGAATCTGAGGCGGCTTTTCTAGAAAATTCTTCTGCCGTACAGTTTCCACCTCAAACCATAAGAGACAGGCCCTCAATTCTCTTTCCCATATGGAGATATAACAGACTTGGAGGCTGAGGGCTGACCTCCCAGTTTGAATCCTTGTCTCACCATTCATACCTTGCCAAAATCGGCCTTCAAGCATCGCATTTTAAAAGCACAAATAGTTCTCAGGTGTTCCTTCACTTAACACTGAGTTACTGAGTGTCTTCTATGAGGCTCAGGCCTGCAGATTCTCTTTGATTGCAGCCGGGTCTTCAGTGAAGTTAGACAATTCTCTTATTCATCCTCAGCTGATTTCTTATTCCACCCACAGAGGCAGCTGTTCCTAACCCTGGAAGTCTCCGGAAGTTTCCTAACCAGCCCATTGCCCTTACTTTCTGCAGAGGACCTCACCTCTCACCTTACTGAGAAAACACGGACCACGTAACACGGACATACTAAACATCCCCCTGTTCCACCTACAGGTGAATGTCTGAGAACCACTGCTCCACAAGGACCTAACGGTGACGTAAATACACAGTCAAAAGGCCTACTGAGGTCATCACTGGAGCTCTCTCAGGTGTCTTGCCAGCAGGTCCTGTTTACGTCCCTCTCATCGTGCTCTTTCAGAGTTGCTGTAAGTCTATCAAAATGCCACTCAACCGGAATGATCTCTGTGAGAAACTCTGCCTGAACTCCAGCTCTGCCTTCCCCAAACAGCTTCTTTCTAGAATTTGTACCCAATTCGTTTTCTCCCCTGTTGTTAAGGCCCAAGAAGTATGGCAGGTCACACACAACCCTCGGCGTAAAAGCCACGGCTAGGAAGCCAATATCCAAACTCTGCGTGCTGGGAGGCGTCCCACACCCACTGACTAAATTCTGAAGTGTCTTTGTGCAGACAAGGCCATCCAGGGGCCTTGACAGAATCTGTGAATCACACAGTGCCTTTCAGTTTCCCTTTGGCTTGACGGTACAGAGAGCCCAGACTCCCCTTCTGAAATTGCCACACAATATATAATTAATAAACTGTTCCTCCAGGAATGGGGGCCACTTACCCAAAAGAGCCACACATTCAGGAGCCTCCTCTATTTCCATGGCCTTTTCTTCTCGGACTGGGATTAACAGGCATTATCTCATCCGTGGGCTCCCCTGACGACAGGCAGGTAAGAAGCTGAGCAGACTGCTTTCCGTGGCTCAGTTTTTAAAATCAGAGAGGTTGCAGCTGGTTTCAAGGCACACAGCAACTCGGGGATAAATCCTGTGTCCTAAGTCCACTGCACTGCTCTGTCTGCCTTGGAAGCAAAGCATGCCCTCAACATCTTTGGTTGGTTGCAAAATGCTGAGTTTATACAGAGGAAGAGGTCCTCCCCCAGCTCTGTGTGTTGAAACGCCAGGATGATTGTTCTGGGCTTCTGCTCGGCCTATTCCCTCCCCCTTCTCCCTGCCTACTCAGGCTCTACCCACCTGCAGCTGCTACTCAAGAACACTTCCCACCTGAAACCCCTCTGACACCATGTCTTATCATTCTTTCCTTTCGCTTCCTTTGGTAGGCAAACCTGGGGCTCAGTTTATTGGTCCCAGAGACCAGCTCTCCTCCCAAAAACAAAATCCAGGAAAGCTCTGGAGGGACAGGGGTTGGTGAGAGCTAAGGGCTGGCTACACACATGAGCCCAATTCTTAATGCTTATGTAATTAATACATTATGCCAATAAATAAAAATATAACACTACTATGTGCTGAGCACTCTGCTTGGCACTTTCACGCATCTTTCACTTAATAAGATCTTCTAAAGATGTTCCAGCACCCGCTCCCCCATTACAGCTGGTCTCTTGAGGCAGCAGCGTGAGCCAACCCCTCCCGCCACCTCCACTACTGCTGCAGGGGCCATCCTCTGGACCCCAGACATGGCTTAGCTCCTCAGAATGACAAGACCAAAGGCCTTTCACAAAGACTCCAATGAGGTGACTGATGTCTGGATTCGTCAACTACAAGTGAATAATTAATACTTGCCAGTAAAGAAATAGACTCATTGTTATGGTGGCCACATGAAGGCTACAAAAGCCCATTTTGTGAAGCTCTTGGTGGACCCCTGGGGCCAACAGTGGTCCAAAGAAGCCTCTTTGAGAGCACAGTCTGATCCCTAAACGTGGGGACTGGAGCCCCGCACTGTGTTCCAGGAGCGCTGTTCCCAATGTTAATTAGCTTGTTGCCTATTCATCACCCAATTTGGCTTTCTGGTCAATGACAGCAGCAGAGGCCCACTGAACACCCGAGAAGGTATGATTTATCAGAAGGGACATGTAGTGTTCTCCTGGGGGCTTTTACCATTTTTTAAATTCATGCCTTCTCCTCTCTGATTTGATTTGAGGCAAACTCTCCAACCCTACTGGATCGTATACCCCACTCTTGGCCTAACGCCTAAAGCGAGTTTTTCCCTTTTCATTTTCCAGCCGGAACTGAACAAGGCAGCCTTGGGTGCCTACAGAACCGGTTGGAACTAGCCAGGAAATATAATAAAGCAGCTTAGTGAGCAGGGAGCTAATGCCCCCAGCCAGAGGCTCAGTGCGCAGAACTAGCTAGAGGCGCTGGCTTTGTAAACAGCAACACGACTCTTCTTGAGGCCTAATAACTGCCCTGGCAGATGGCAGCCAGTGCTAACAAGTAACATTCTATGCAAAAGTGTCACATTCCACAAGTGGACACTGGGTGCTCAACAAATGCCCCTTTTCGTGACAGTAACCCCTTACCATTACACACATAGACACAGATACACACACAGGTGTACACCCCTACGGTATTCCTGTCCTCAGGGCCAAAGCTGCCCTTGCCAAATATGGAACTGTCAGCTGCTAGATATTGTCATTTCAGGGAGCTGTTCCCCAAAAGAGCTCCCCAGTGCTCCATTCCCATGTCCAGCCCACTACCTGAAATTCCACCATTAGAGATAGCAAATATTTCTATTGTTTCCCATCAAAATGCCTCCCTCCCGTTTCCTTTCAAGTGACTTCTAAAGCACCTGCTCTGCATCAAATGGGAAATTCTGTTGTATTCCCATTTTGTATTTTAGCTGCTCTTCAAGATAAACACATTCACTAGCTCCTTTCCTGAAAACAATTTCGACACTGGAGAATGGGGGAAGGGCGGAGCCCGGTAATGGAAGTGGAGGTGAGACGGCCACAGAGACGGGGTCTTATGGTGGAGATAACCACCTGCAAGGCCTTCACACGCCTGCCCATGGATATGGACTTCCAAGAGCTGAGAGCCCCAAGGCTGCTGGCACAGACTGTGCCCCAGAGTAAGGTGACACCCACTGCCCTAAATGGGACACAGGCAGGAGGTGGAAAATGAGAACACGGGAACCAACGCTCTCCTGTTTTGCCCATCGTGCCTACGGGACTGCCCCAGTCTCCGTGCCCACACTGAGAGCACGCAGGAGCTAGCAGGAAAAGATCCTTGCTCCATTCCTGGCTTAGCTGGAAGGGCAGCTGATGGCTCATCAACCCCTGGTGAGCGATTCCACTGTGCTAGGGAAAGTAGACAGGCAAAGGTCAAAGTCAGATTCCCTGGGCTGGGAAGGGCACCTAGGCAGTCAGTGTCCTTTCCAGCCAGAGTCTTTGTAGAGAGAACCATCCTTCTGTCGGACCGTGCTACCTGCTCCCATCCCCAAACAGAGAGCACCTTCAACTCTTCCTTTGGACCTAGGTAGGCTGTACCTGGGGGCGGGAGGATAAGGCTGTCCTGAAAAGCAGAAACCACAACAGATAGGGAGGCACCTTCCTGGTTCTTCAGAGCTCAAGAAAACACAACCTTTTCCCCCAGGAGTCAGCCCACTCATCCCCTTGCTCCCACCTCCTCCCTGCCCCCAGCCAGCCGGGAGAGCGCTGCTAGTGTGGGCCAGAATGCTTCAAAGCGGGTCAGACGTGCCAACCCTCTCATCAAAGCCCTCCACCCCCAAACATCGCCGCCGCGTCCCTCGCCCCACCCATCTCACGTTCGCCGCAGGGCGCTGTGTGCCCGTCACGGCTGCCAGGCGGGCCCAGGCGGCTCTCGGCTTTTGCTGGCGCTGGGGGAGGTGATGGTGGCCGCGGCGACAGAGGCAGGGGGCCTGTGCCCTGCAGTACCTGGACGCGGGGATGTCGCCGCCGCCGCCGGGCTCGCAGCCGCCGCAGGTGTCTCCGGTCCCCGAGATTAGCACCGCCTCCTCTCCGGCCGGCGGCTCCGGCCCAGGCCGCGCACCTGCTGCAGCTGCAGCTGCCACGGCGCCCGACCTCCGCGATGTGCCCGCGCCTGTCCGCGCCGCGGGGCCCTCAGTGGGCCGGCGGGGAACAGCGGCCGCCCGGAGCCGGAGGCCGGGCCTCTGGGGGCTTCCGGGGGCCTCCAGGCCGCGCTAGCCCGGGCGCCACCGAGCGTCCCCCGCGGGCTGGGGGACGGGGAGAGTAGCTTCGCCCCTCGCGCATCCTCACGGCCGCATCCGCGTCCCCAGCAGCATTGCGGTCCCCGTGCCGGGCCGAGGCCTGCGAGCGCCGCTTACCTGGGTCTGCGGCAGGTCCAGGGGAGGGGCCCGAGGCTACGGCAGTGCCCCGCGCCGGGGCGCAGGATGCTCTGCCCGGCTCCGCGCTGCCAGCCCCGCGCTCGGCCCCGCCCGCCGCCCCGCCCCGCGGCTCCTCCTCCGCCCCGCTGCCCGGCCCCTTCGTCGCCGCCGCTGTCACACAAAGAGCAGGAAATGGCTGCGGTCGGGGGCTCTCCGTGCGCCCCCCGACGAGGCCTGCACACTGACGACCTGCACCTGCGATCCGAGGGCCGCTCGGGTCCCCGGCCGCCGTCCTGTGACAGCAACCCGCCCCGGTCGGGAGGTGCAAAAGCGAGGGAGGACTTGCCCCACCGCCTCCATCACCAGGGAATCACACCTGCCTGCGGCGGAGCCCTGTTCCAGCTCCTTGGCCTCACGTTTCCCAAGTGCCCATTTATCTACCTAATCTTTATCGATCACCCATTTTGTTACAAGCACTGTGCCGGGACCTGGGTATGCACTGGTGTACAAAATGCAGGATCCCGGCCCTCTTGGAGCTTATCATCTAGCAGGAGACACCGTCATACATTAACATAGCCAATGTCCAGTTCTAGCTGAGAAAATGTCCAGTTCCAGCCCTTCTGTGGGGAAGGGCCGGGCGAAGCGACAGAAGATACAGCTGGAGGCTGGGGGTAGGGGCTTTCCACTCATTGAGACTGGTCCTTGATGCTTGCTCAAAAATAACTTCTCCCACTCCTTTCAGTTCCCTGGGGCACAGTCCCTGAAGCTGCCATCTCTATCAGTGGCCTGCCTCAACTTCATTGGGAAAGAATTGCCCAGGGGGCAAAAAGGTGTCAGGAAGCACATCCCAGCAAAGCCCAGGGCCGGGAAGGAACAGAGAGGACTGGCACCTTTCTTTTCTCTTCCAGGCTAATCTACCACTCGGACCTCTTCAAAGAAACAATTCTCACTGAGATACAGCCTGGTGCGCCTTCAAACCAGGCTGGAATGAGGCTGCACCAAATCCTAACCTTGAGACACCGAAGAAATGACTTCACCACTCTGCTCCGGAGAGGCCACTGTAACATAGACAATACCAGTTGCCCTTCTTACCTCACAGGATAAATAATTTGAAAGCGTGTGAGACATTGTGAGGTGTATAGAGATATAACGCATAAAGTCTTGTTGTAAGGGAAATTTTCTGAAATGATTACCTAGGGCCCACAGATTTATCTTAATCTCTCAGCTGTCCCTGTGAAGGGCTATTTATAGAGGAGCCACATTATCCAAGTCTCCGCGGAGGACGTGTGCGAGTCTTTGCCCTCACTGATCTCACATCATTTCCCAAGTGCCCAGAATTCATGATCATTTGCGGTTTGATGTTAAATCGCTCATTCCGATTCCAACTGCTATTTCATAAAAAATAACTTTTATATGTACACATACATTTCTGTCCCTGATGCTATGTGAGAAGCTGTGGGCGTGTTTGTGGAGGATGGGTTTATAAATGGAACCAAGGTTTCTTTTTATTTGTTTATTTTTATTTTTCATTTTC
>RJWJ010000427.1:67513-241910 GCA_004363605.1 Indri indri
TTTTTTTTTTTTTTTTTCTGAGACAGAGTCTCACTCTCGTGCCTGGGGTGAGTGCCTTGGCGTCAGCCTAGCTCACAGCAACCTCAAACTCCTGGGCTTGAGCAATCCTACTGTCTCAGCCTCCTGAGTAGCTGGGACTAGAGGCATGTGTCACCATGCCCGGCTAATTTTTTTCTCCATACATTTTTAGCTGTCCAATCAATTTTCTTTCTATTTTTGGTAGAGACGGGGTCTCGCTCTTGCTCAGGCTGGTCTCAAACTCCTGAGCTCAAACAATCCGCCCGCCTCGGCCTCCCAGAGTGCCAGGATTACAGGCGTGAGCCACCGCGCCCGGCCTTGGTCCTAGTTTTGCAACTAACAGAAGAATGATCTTAGCCAAGTAACTTCACCCCCCTCTATTTCCCCATCTGTAAAATGAAGTATGTTGGATACACTTCAATATCCCTCCGATTGTGGAAAGTTATGTGAATTAAAACAAAGATCATGCCCCTCCTATGCTTAAAGCATCTCACTAGCTCTCCACTGTCCTCAGGATGAAGCCCAACCGCCCTCCCATGGCCTGGCATCTATCTCTCCTGCCTCTTCCATGTGAACAAGCTTGCTACTCTTCAGCTAAAAGGAACCTCTTTTGGTTCCCCAAACTCGCTGTGTTCTCTCTTGTGTTTGACCTTTGCACAAGCTGGGCGTCTTGCTTGGTACACTCTGTCCCCCGTTTTCCTCCGCCTTCCACACTTTCTCCCAGTTTACCTGCCAAACTTCTGTTCATCCTTCTGGTATCCCCTTAGATATCACCTCCTCCAAGACCCCTCCGTGTCTGGGTTAGGTTAGGATTAGTTGTCCATGTTCCCATAGCTCACTGGGCTTCCTGTGCCATACCATTCATTATGCTGTGTTGTAATTGCCAATGCACTTGCCTCCATCTCACCATTAGACCCTAAAATCTAAGGGAGCAGGAATACGTCTGTCTTGTTCTCCATTGCATCCTCAGGGCCTGACACTTCACTGGAGTTCAGTAAAAATGGGTTGAATGAACAATTGAAGGTGAAATCTTTACACTTTGCCATTGAATGTGTAGCCCTCTGTCTCCTGCCTTCAGATTTCCTTCACATCCAAGCCCAGGCTGCACCATGGGCAATGAGAGGACAGCAGCTATCAAGTGAGAAATGCTTTGCCACTTGCAAAGCTGTGGCCCACGCATTGTCTGTGTGTGGCAACATTGCCTTGTTTTTAGAAAAGCTTCAAATCGCTTAGAAAATCTATGTCTCCATGTAGAAATCATCTGCAGACCCTGCTTCGTAGACACCAGTAGTGGAGTATCCAGAATGGGCATGAGAATTGCTTCTGGGGGGAGAAAAACATGAATAATAACAATAATAATGACTAACATTTTTGCCAAGTGCATTATCTCGTTTAATTTTCACAGTTATCCTATGAAGAAAATATAATTATTTGTCCCATTTTATAATTGAGGCAATTAAGGCAGGTTAAATAATTTGATCAAGGTAGTGAAACCAAAGCCACGCTTTTTACCACAATTGCATACAGTATCATTTCCCCCCCTTGCAAACTAAGTCTATGTATTTATTAATACACTTCCTTATTCCAAAAACATATTTAATGTAAGTTAGAAGGATATACTCAGAAATTAAAAATCAGTAAGAAATTTAATAAAAAACAAAGAAGGAAAAGCCTACAAAGATGAAATGGAGAGAAAACTATGCATAAGACAAAAAAACAAAGACAAAAATACCCAACAACTCTATGTGCTATGAGCTTACTATATGGATTAACACATTTGGTTCTAAGCGTTTATGTAGTTAGCAGGAAAAGGAACCTCGATGGTCAGTTACACAATTTATGTTGGCCATTGTGTAGACAGAACCTGAATGCTTACTCAAAATTGCCTCATTTTACAGATGAAAGAACAGAGGCCCAGAAAAGGGAAGGGTTACCCAAGACTGGCTGGATCCAGACCCCAGGTCTTTCCATAGGAAACTGGGTTGCCTATCTCTTTCTTTGAATCTGAAATAATTTGTTAAGGCATATACTTTGAACGGACATTCATTAAATGTTTATTTCGGGCCAGCCTCTACGCTAGGTACTTTATAGGGTGGGCTCAGCTCACTTAAACCTCACAAAATTCCAAGAAGTAGCCTTGTTACTTTACAGATGGAAAGTTAAGGCCCGCTTTGTGATTGAGACACTGCAGCTCTGTCCCGGGCCACTTGGAAATGCGTGCCTTCCATCCCTGCTGTATTTCCCTCATTTTGCTCATTTCCCTCAACTTCTGAAGCCCCGGCCTCCCTCGGAGGTCAGATCTTTTACACGTAACTTGAGAGCAAAGAACATTTCATCTTTATTTAAACAAATACTATTTGCAATAATTTCAGATAAGAACTGATAAGTGGGGTCAGAGCATATTCTGAACTGGGTTTGGAATGCAACCACGTAGGGGAGGTATGATCGGTGGGTGCTGTCGTAGGCCCAGAGGGTAGCATAAGCGGCCTTATAATCAGTTCCGCAGAACATTTGGGAGCATTGGAACTTGGGGACAGGCAGGTTTGGCTTCAAGCCCCTATTCTGCCACGTGCTAGGACCATGAGTGATTTCTATAATTTACTGAGCTCTATTCTGTTCATCACTAAAATTGAGTCTATAGTAATTTTACCTATCCTTTCTGTTCTTGTGAAGACTCAATGAAATAATAAATGTAACACACCAAGCATATATAAGAAATGCTCCTGTTGCTTTGGTGGTGCATAATAAATGCTCAAAAATGGGAGCTATAATAATTATTATTATTAAACAAAGCTTGAATTTCAGTGTAATCCCTAGGAAGAATACAGGACTTGGAATAAAATCTAAATTCTAATCTCGCTTGTATTAAGTAGCTCTGCAACTCAGGTGGGTCAGTTAACCTCTCTGTGTATCACTGCCCTCTTCTGTCAAGTGAGACCCCCACCCCCAGGGCCATCCCAAAACTGCTATAGAGATCAAATACAGTCTTAGATGGAAACGCGCTTTAAGAACAAAACAGAAAAGCAAATGAATGTCTGTGTTGCCTGTCTCAGCTTATGTATACTTTGACTCAAAATCAGCCTTTGAGGCCGGGCGCGGTGGCTCACGCCTGTAATCCTAGCACTCTGGGAGGCCGAGGCGGGTGGATCGTTCTGAGCTCAGGAGTTCGAGACCAGCCTGAGCAAGAGCGAGACCCCGTCTCTACCAAAAAATAGAAAGAAATTAATTGGACAGCTAAAAATATATAGAGAAAAAATTAGCCGGGCATGGTGGCGCATACCTGTAGTCCCAGCTACTCGGGAGGCTGAGGCAGTAGGATTGCTTGAGCCCAGGAGTTTGAGGTTGCTGTGAGCTAGGCTGACGCCACGGCACTCGCCCCGGGCAAGAGAGTGAGACTCTGTCTCAAAAAAAAAAAGAAAAAAAGAAAAATAATCAGCCTTTGAGACAATGAAAAGGGACTGGAAATTTCTCAGTAGCTCTAGATGGGTGTAGAAGGGTGGGAGTGGGGGGTCAACCTAAAGGGGGAGGAATCAGAATCTACAGTTGACCCTTGAACAACACGAGTCTGAACTGTGCAGGTCCACTTACATATGAATTTTTTTCAATAAATATATTGGAAAATGTTTTAGAGATTTGTGACAATTTGAAAAAACTCACAGATAAACTTCATAGCCTAAAAATATTGGAAAAGTTAAGAAAAAGGTATGTCATGAGTGCATAAAATGTATGTAGATAATTGCCTATTTTATCATTTACTACCATAACATATACACAAATCTATTATAAAAAGTTAAATCTATCAAAACTTACATACACAAACACAGACCTGACATGGTGACACTCACAGTCAAGAGAAATATAAACAAACATGAAGATGCAGTATTAAATCATAACTGCACAAAATTAACTGTGGTAATGCTGAACTACTGTAAAAATTTCATAGCCACCTCCTGTTGCTATGTGGTGAGCTCAAGTGTTGCGAGTATCTGCTTCAAATGGAGTTTGATGCTAATCATCTCTGTGTGAGCAATTTGACTCTCCAGTAAATTGTGTATCATGGTAAAAATTCAGCTCTCACAGTTCTCGCGTATTTTCATCCTATTTAGTGTGTAAAGGAAAATAAAAATCTCAGGACCACCCCCCACTCCTTATGGAAAAGAAGTCAAGCCTGGAGGTTGAGTTATGCAACACCCCCTTCCAAATGAATAGCTGTTACTAACATTACACATTGGCCAGATCCCCATGGAAAGGTAAAAGCCCTGGCAACTACAAGGACTGGCCCCATCAATCATTCATAAGGAAATCCCTTGCTGGCCTTCTATAAGCAAGGACATACAAATTGTAACTTTAGGTCAGTGGGCTAAGTCTAGCTCCTAAAACTAAACTCTGTTCGATTCCACACTAATAACGAATGACAAGTTTATCTTCCCAGGTGTAGAACAGAGACAAGACAAGATAAAACATTCTTCTACTTACCCAGGAACATCTACATAATTGATGCTTCCTTCACTCCCTTGTTCTCTTCTAACAATCACTTTATCTTATGTAAAATGTAGATTTCCTAGGCCTCATAAGAGTATAACCATTTTGCCTCACTGCCCAGCCCCTCATCCTTTTTACTTTCTGTATACCCTATCCCCCTTAAACACTGAAATTCCCAAATTCCCCTTTGGAAAATAGTCACAGATTTGTCTATGGTTTGTGTTTTTCCCAGGAACCTCCTTCAGCTTTGGTTGAATAAACCTCCATTGATTAAGATCTTTGCCTCAGTCACTTATTTTGAGTTGTCAAGTGCAAAACCATAAACCTTGAATGACACCGTGAGCCCCATACAAAGTGTTAGTGATGCTGGAAGTGTTTTCACAACGCGGAGAAAAGTCATGAGATTGCAAGAAAAAGCTGAAGTGCTTGATATGTACTATAGATTGAAGTCTGCAGCTGCAGTTGCCCATCATTTCAAGATAAATTAATCCAGCATAAGGACCATTATAAAAAAACAAAAAGAAAATTCACGAACTTGTAGCTGCAACTATGCCAGCAGGCGTGAAAACCTTGTACATTTTATGAATTACATTATCTCCTATTGAAAATATGAGATTTTTTATCTCATATTTTTATCTTTTATGTGAGTGCGGGATTGCTATAAGAAAGTCATACCTGTAGACTCTAATAAGATTCAAGAAAAAGCAAAGTCATTACATGACAACTTAAAGCAAAAGGAAGGTGAAAGATCTAAAAGCTAGAGAACTTAATGTCAGTAAAGGATGGTTTAATAATTTTAAAGAGTTTGGCTTAAAAATGTCAAGATAACATGAGAAGCAGCTTCTGCTGACCAGGAGACAGCAGATGAATAAAGACACCTTGAAGAAAATCACTGAGGAGAAAGGCTATCTGCCTGAACAGGTTTTTTAATGCAGAGAAAAGTCCCCTATTCTGGAAAAAAAATGCCACCAAGGACATTTATTAGTAAGGAAGAAGAGTGAGCACTAGGATTTAAGGCAGGAAGGGATAGGCTAATTCTACTGTTTTGTGTAAAAGCAGTTGGGTTTATGAACTAAAATAAAATCTTAAGCTTCCCCAGACAACTGAATGGACCCCCTCTTGGCCAAGGGGACCCAGCCCCCCAAAAAACAGTTAAAGCTGAGTTTCTGGCCATAAGGAGAAGGAAGGTCAGACATGCTTAGTTATGCCCTGTTGTTTTGGAGTTATTCTTTGTAACAATAAGATGCAAAATCCTTAACAAGCCTAAGGCCATGTAGGGCAAAGGTTAAACCGCACCTGCAGGTCATCTATTTACTTAATAGATCATTTGAGTCTCGGTATATGTCCGGTGGCTTGTCTATAATTAGCAGACTTCCTTATCTTTTTTTTTTTTCTTTTTGAGACAGAGTCTCACTCTGTTGCTCAGGGTAGAGTGCAGTGGCATCATCACAGCTCACCACAACCTCAAACGCCTGGGCTCAAGTGATCCTCTCACCTCAGCACCTCGAGTAGCTGGGACTATAGGCACATGCTACCACACCCTAATTTTTTCTATTTTTGGTAGAGACAGAGTCTCGCTCTTGCTCAGGCTGGTCTCGAACTCCTGACCTCAAGTGATCCTCCCACTTCGGTCTCCCAGAGTGCTAGGATTACAGGCATGAGCCACCGCACGGCCAGACTTCCTTATCTTAATTTAAACCATTCCAAGCCTTTAGACAAAGCTTAATTTCTTTTACCAATTACAAATCAAAGTGTGTTTAAACCCACTTATAACTTGTAATCCCCTGCTTCAAGATGTCCTACCTTTTCAGGGCAAACCAATGTATCCCTTCCACGTATTGATTTATGACTTTAAGTGTTATTCCTGTCTCCCTAAAATATATAAAACCAAGCACAGTGATACCACTTGCTCGAGGCTCCTCGGGCATGGCTCACCCGGCCAGGGTCACATATATTCAGCTCAGAATAAACATTTTTAAATTATTTTACAGACTTTGGGTTCTTTTCCCATTGACAGGTTTATGATCAGGACTTCCCTTAAAGCTGCTAACCCCTGAGGCTTGAAGAGAAAAGATAAACAGCAGCTGCCAGTCTTTTGGCTGTACAACAAGAAGGCCCAGATAACGAGAACACTTTTTCTGGATTGGTTCCAGTGATGCATTGTCCCTGAAGTCAGGAAGTACCTTGCCAGTAAGGGACTGGCTTTTAAAGTTCTTTTGATATTGGACAATGTCCCTGGCCACCTGGAACTCCCTTAGTTCAACACCAAAGGGGTCAAAGTGGTCCGCTTGCCCCCAAACATGGTGTCTCTAAATTAGCCTCAGATCAGAGGGTCATAAGGACCTTTAAGGCTCATTACGCATGGTTCTCTGTGGAAAGGATTGTCAATGCTATGGAAGAAAACCCCAATAGAGAAAATCAAGAACGTCTGGAAGGATGACACCATTGAGGATGGTATAGTTATTATAGAAAAAGCCTTGAAAGCCATCAACCCCTAAACAATAAGTTCCTGTTGGAGACGACTGTATCCAGAAGTTGTGCATGACTTCGCAGGGTTTACGACAAGAGCCGATTGACGAAATCATGAAGAGATGTGGATATTCCAAAAAAAGGCGGGGAGTAAAGAGTTTCATGGTATGGATCTTGGAGGAATTCAAGAGCTAATACGCACCACACCAGAGGAGTTGAGAGAAGATGACCTGATGGAGACGAGTGCTTCCGAGGCACTGCGTGACGATGAGGAAGATGAGGAAGAAGCAGCGCCAGAAAACAAGTCGACATTAGACAACACGGCAGAAGTGTCCGATTATTGGAGACTGCTTTTGACTTCTTGTAGGACAAGGACTCTTCGGTGCTATGGTTACTAAAACTAACGCAAACAGTGGAAGAAGGATTGGTACCGTACAGGAACATTTCTAGAGACATAAAAAAGGAAAAAAGTGGGACAGAAAGCACAATGTATTTCCATAAAGTTACGCTGAGTGTGCTGCCCCTCCTGCCTCCCCTCACACCTCCTCCACCCCTCCTGCCTCCCCTCACACCTCCTCCACCCCTCCTGCCCCTGCCACCCCCGAGACAGCAAGACCGGCCCTCCCCTTCCTCCTCCTCCTCAGCCTACTCAGGGTGAAGATGAGGAGGAGGAAGACCTTTATGATGACCCACGTCCTCTTAATGAGTAGTGAATATATTTTCTCTTCCTCGTGATTCTCTTAATAACATTGTCTTTTCTCTAGCTTACTTTATCGTAAGAAAGTTCCCTTTCTGAGAACTCCCATCTCACCTTCAACCTACAGCTCACACTTCACCTGCTCTGTGAGGCCCTTCCTGGTCCCCTAGATATTTTTACTTAGTTCTTCGTGTTCTTGCTATACTGTGATTATAGCTTCATCACATAACCTGCAACAGCCGTTTGTAGTTATGGTTGATTCTTATTATTCAGTAGTTATATTCTATAAGGTTGCCGGAAACACTGAATTATCAAATACAGAACCATTGCTTCTAGGGGAAATACAGAGTTAGGTTCCTGCAAGCCTCTGGTCACAACATTTTTTTCAACTGATCAATCCGTAGCCTTGTTTTGTGTATGTTTGTGTTAAAAAAAAAAACAACCCGTGTTTAATACATCACTGATTCATTAACACTGAACTCATGGCTGAATGAAGCTTTTCTAACACATATTTTTTCTATAAAGCATTACAGCCTTCTTGCATTTAGGAACACCAGACAACACTTAAGCACTACATTTGGGGGCCATTTTAAACAGCAAAATCACCAAGAAAAAGCACAAAAGTACAAAAAATGTGGCATTAAATAGACTGCAAAAAAGCTGGTTGTTGAAGCATGACCGCTGAGACAAGATGGTAGAAGGCTGCTTTATTAGACCTCAGCTGGGAAGGTGCTTGTGGGGCGATGCAAAATTTTCACTGATCTATAGATGGGCATGTCATGAAAGACTACAGAAAAAGCCTCCAGGATTGATTTTAGGGTTATAAATAAATTTTAGCAAGTAGGAAAATTTGCAAATATAGAATCTACAAATAATGAGAATCAACTGTATTTGTTTATGTGTTGGACTTTTTTTTTTATCAGCCTGAGAGCTTCTGATAGAAAGGGTCGGTGTCTGTACCAGGTATCTTCTCTCTGTCCCTCCAAATCCACTCCACTCTTCTTACCCTGCTGTCTGCCCCTGGAGACCAACCTCTACGGACTACCCTGCTAGGGCTGTCTTGTCCTCTGGCTCCCGATTGGGTTTGACTAACAAAAAGTCCCAGCAGTTCATGGAAGGAAGAGAGGAGAGAGGGGCAAGGTGCTTATTCCCCTGGGTTCCTCCCTGTGATGTTGCCTTGGGCTTCCTCCGTCCCTCACTTAAGTGTCTCTCTTCTCAATGCAACATTCTCCAGGTGACTCCTCCAGGTGTCCCTTCAGGCCTAGGGGTGGTAACTATGTCTTTCAGTCCATTCAGGATGCTATAACAAAATACTGGGTAATTTATAAACAACAGAAATATATTTTTCATAGTTCTGGAGACTGGGAAGCCCAAGGGCAAGGTGCTGGCAGATTCAGCGTGTGGTAAGGGCTTGCTGTCTGCTCCATAGATGACGCCTTGTTGCTATAGCCTCACATGGTGGAAGGCGGAAGAGCAAAAAGAGGCTGACAGAGAGTCCCTTAAGCCCTTTCATAAGGGCACTGATCCCATTCATGAGGGCAGAGCCCTCACAACCTAACTACCTACCTCCTAAAGGTCCTGCCTCCTTTTTGTTTTTCCCTCCCTCCCTTTCCCAGGCCCCATACTGCCTGTTGATACTATTGCATTGGGGATAAAGTTTCAACGAGAATTCCAGAGGGACTCAAACATTCAAACCATAGCACTACTTCTCAGCTGTTATTTTCCTCTGTACCACATCTTAAGGTTTTCCTAAACCTGACCCTCACAGTTTTAAACAGACCTTTTTTGTAAAGAAGCTCTCCTTGAATTATCCTAATCTGAGAGTGACATGTTTGGTCCCTAACTGACAAGATATCTTAGACATCTTTTTAGATCCTATGCTTAGCAAAGAGCGATAGTAGTTGAATGATCTCTAAAACTCCTGATGGTATCTGCATGATTCTGCTATCTTACAAGCCAATTATGCATTGTGCCTTGGGGAGACTCTCAAAGTCATTGTAGACATGCTCATACACACCCACACATGCACCCCTAGTGCTGACACCGAGGGGTGGCTCTGAGGAGTGGACTTTTGTGCACCAAATGTCTAGCACCTCCCTTAAAGCCACTGCAAATTAATATATTAAATATATTCTAAAGTAAAAATATGTGCTTACTGTGCGGATGCAGCTTTCATCCCTAACCTGGTCTTCCTGATCAAATCGCCCTCCTGAAACCTTTAACTAGGGAACGCGCATCTCCCTTGTCACATGCTGGCACACACACTCCCCGTTTTGCTGAATGGGCTACGTTCTGTCTCTTCCCATGAATGGTGGGCTCCTGTGTGAAAAGATTCCAAGGAGAGTAGAGTCTGCAGGAAAAATCCCCCAAAAGGCAGATCTGTTTATCCAACCTGCCTTAGACGTTTCTTATGTGGAATATGTGCCGGTGGGAATGAAGCCCAGAGGTGAGTCCAAGGAGGGACTGAATGGAAGCCACAGGCTTTCTTGTCCATGTCTGGTGGCCTACTGGTGCATGAGCTGGCTCCTACAACGGACATGAGCACGTGGTAGAGCGAAAGGTACAGAGTGCTCAACGCACCCAGGCTAGAACAGCCCTGGGATCTCAAGACGGAGAAGAAAAACTATTTATTGCTGTCCAACAGTGACTGAAGAACTCCGAATACAATTTCCATATGTCACCCACACAGCAGATGACAGTGAATGACTATGAACAATAATCTGGTGCTGTGAACAAGGCAAAAATCATCTCCAAATTGACTTTTCTTCCATCAGCTTTGCCTTTCTCAAATCCACTCACCACACTGCTGCCAGAATGTGTTTTTAAATGCAAATTTGACCTTCTCTCCCTGTGCAGTGACATCTTTTCTATCTATGGAGTGAAATTCCAACTTCTTAGTCTTTTCAAATGTAGTCCTTGCCTAGATTTATAGTCTCAGTTTCAATTTGCCCACCCCTTCTACCGTCCTTACCCTAGCTGAGAAAACACACATACACACGCATTCTCTCTCTCTCTCTCTCTCTCTCTCTCTCTCTCTCTCTCTCTCTATCTCTCTCTCTCTCTCTCTCTCATGCTCCAGCAATAGTGAACTGATAATAGCTCCCCAGTACATTCTGTTCCCTCTACCTGGAAAGTATTTCTTTTATATCCACCCACTTGCTTACCTAAAAAAACCATGATTCATCTTCAAAACTGACTTTGACCTTATATCCTCTGTGACAGTGCTTCTCGAACTTTAATGTGCATGTGATTACCTGTGGATCTCGTTAAAATTCAGATTCATGTTCAGTAGGTGAGGATGATGCCTGAGCATTTGTACTTCTCACAAACTGGTGATGCTGTTGCTGCTGTTTCAGGCACACTTTGAGTAGCAAGGCTCTAAATATTTCCCCTGATGCCATCCCTTTTTCTGGGCTCTACTCTTCTTTGACCATATTTTTGTTGTTGCTCTAATTGCTGTATTATAATTTTATTTGTTTATATGTCTGCCTTCTCCACCAGACTGGAAAGTAAAGACTATGCCTTTTTGATCACTGTTTCCATGAGGGTACCTGTACTCTGCCGAGTACATGACACATAGGGAGCATTTGACAGTTGCTTGTTAAGTTAATGTTGTTGAATAATGTGTAGTCTTTACCTCTCTGTGGAAGATGAAGCCATATAACCATTTTTACTTAAGGAAAGGTTTTGAGAGTTTGCCATTTGGGTAAATATGGAACCCAGGCCACACATGCTATGTTTATTAAAACACAGCTTTATTTGCTATGTACAAATTTTAACTTTCTGTGCTCTACAAAGGATAAGAGATATTTGTAATATTTTTATTTTGAACACCAGCAGTGACTGTACACTAATAAATATTAGTCTGATCCAAATATAAATACATAGTCAAAAGGTACAAAATGCAAAATCTACAATATGCAAGTAGAACCAAAGCCTTGTATAAGGGAATTCTCTGTGAAAACAGGATACCATTTACAAAATGTGAGAGGGAAAAAACCAGGCAGGAAGCCCATTTTGTGGGATAGGACACTGGGAGGCGAAATATCTACACATTTAGTTAAGGCCCCAAGGAATCTGAGCTTAAAAAAGATAATACTATACAGTGGAGAATTTTCTAAACCAGACCACAGAGATCAGTCAATTCCAATGTTTTTCTTCTAGGCTGAATGTTCCAGAAATCATCTCTAATTAAGGGTTCCAAAAAAGAACGTACAAAATGCTAAAAAGTAAACAAGGATAATTTTGGATAAGTTGAGTAAGATCATCTTCTGAATGACAGAGTTTTATCTTGAGGTTCCCCATTTCACAATAATTATAGTTAAAAGTTATGCGTCTGAATCTCAAGCCAGTCAAAATATTACATGATATAGAAAGAGCTAATTGCAACTCCATCCAATAATTTCTCTAAAAGCTTTGTCTGAGCACTGTAAGAAAATTAAATCTCTCTTACATAAGGGAATATCCTTCCTCACAAAATATCCAAGGAGACTACAGCTCAAAGTTGGAATGATAATTAAAGGAAGCATTCATACTTTTTCAGGAGATCTTTTAAAGCTGCTTTTAAAGCTCATCTATAAACGGCTTCAAGCAACAAGACTTTAGTGGGTTGGGAGAATGAAAGGGTTAATGAACTGAGTGACTCCAAAGTCATTAACTATGACCAAGGTGAGGATACAGACAAGGAAAGAGAAGATCCTATTCCAAGTTAAAGGGCCATGCAACCAATGCTAAAGGCCTGTGCAAAAGCAACATTACTTGTGGTGGTTCCATTTTGAATTCTTCATTGGCTTCCTATGTCTTTCCCCTCTCCTGTATTAATCTCCTCTGCAATCCCTTTCATTCTCAGTAGGAGGCAGTGTCAAATAGGAATAAAGAATCTATGCACTGGATTCAGATTTGGGCTAGAATCCTGGCTCTAGACGTCCTAGTTTCTGTCACTTTGCGCAGGTGTCTTGGCTTTTTAAAGCCTCAGTTCTATTATCTGTAAAATGGGAATAATAATACTACCTCATGGGGTGTGAACTCAAGGTGAAAAACTCATAGCTTGGTACACAGTCACTGTATTCACTCTGCATATATAAATGCTCAGTCAACAGTAGGAATCCTTGTGCATCTTGGAAGCACCTCAGTCAGCGTCTGTTTCCATCCAGATGGCTGGAGCAAGAATGGGAGTCTTGAAGTCTCAACCTTTAAATTGCTAAACCCTAGGGGCCTAAACAAGCTTCCATGCCTCTGCAATGCCACACTGACCAACACAACGCTGCCCTCTATTGATGAGGACGGGATAGTGCAGAGAGGGGGCTGATTCCCAGAGCGGGAGCAAAGGATGAACAGTCCTCTGCCAGAGTCAGTATTCAGAAGCACTTGTTTCCTCCTAGGCTGCCAGCAGAAGCATTCTGTGCAGAAGAGGAGGCGTAGTCCCCTGCATGGAGTGGTGTAAAAGGGGAGCATTGGCGTGGTAAAACCTAAAGCCTTTTTTTGTACCACTTGGTTCCCCCCATCAGATGCCCCTTTGTTCCTGTCCAGACATCGGATACCAACACTCCAACCGCGGGATCTGAATGGCTCACCCCGATCCATCCAATAGAGCTCACCATGCTCCCTTGAAGGAGAGAGGTGCCAGTGTACTCTGTAAAACCTCATAAAGCGGCTTCTCAGAAAATCTGGCCTCTTGTGCGAGCAGCTGCTCTGCTCTCTTCGGTGGCAGGAAGCTGTGGCTGACAGCATCTTTCTGACCTTAGTTAGCCCACTGGTTTTTCTAGAAAAAGAGTCATAGTCCCTGTTTCCCTTGTTCCTATATCCTGGGATACTGTGTTGTTGGTTCAGATAAATTTGATATCCTGGGATACTGTGTTGTTGGATCGAGCCATAAATTTCAGATCCGTGTTTAAAATAATAATAAAAATAATATCTGGGATCCTACACCTGTCTCTCCCTACTGCTAAGAAGTGCAAGAAATGTTGCCTGAAAGCTGTCAGATTGAGGTTTGTGCACCATATATGACAAGAGGCTGGAGGAAGGGCAGAGACGTCGCCTCTGTCCTGGCCAGGCTCCCAGCTCTGTGGCTGACTCTCCTGCCTGTGGCCTGGCTGCCGGCTGCAGTCAGGGTGCTGCCTCCATGGCAGCTCAGGGACTGGCATCACAGGCCACGCTGCCACTGGAGAGT
This sequence comes from Indri indri, assembly GCA_004363605.1. Lineage (NCBI taxonomy): Eukaryota > Metazoa > Chordata > Mammalia > Primates > Indriidae > Indri > Indri indri. The sequence continues at coordinate 81,349 of RJWJ010000427.1, forward strand.
CCTGGGCTGGTGGCAGCTTCTAATGCTCTGTTGAAGGAGGACATCCTTCCTTCATTCAGGATCTGCAGCCTGTGGCCTGCACCGAGTCTCTGCTAAAGTCCTGATTCTGCGATTTCAGCCAGTTGACCCAACAGTCTGGAGAAGGCTGGCCGGTCTTCTGGTCTCTAGAGAAGGAAACAAAGAACTTTGTGAGTTCCCTGTATGTATCTGTCATAAGTCAATCCAAAGCAGACTCGAATTTAATAGTGGTACCCTCTACTGATTTTTAAACGTGCTTCCATATAGATTTCCCTAAGTTGTTAACAGCAGGTATTCTGGAATCAGATGGCCTAGTTTAAATCTCAGCTTTACCATTAATTAGCTCTGTGACATTGAGCAGGTTACTTAACCTCTTTGAACCTCAGTTTTGTTACCTATAAAAATGGGATAATAATAGTATCTACCTCATACAATTGTTTTGAGAATTAAATAAATCATATATAAAAATGCATCATAAATTAATGCTAAAGAACACCCGCAAAATGGAATATTTAGCTATAAATCTCACAAAATATGTACTGGATCTGTATGAGGAAAATATAAAATTCTAATAAAAGAAATGAAAAAAGATCTAAATAAATGGAGAGATTTCATGTTCTTGGAAAGAAAGACCCTGCGGTGTTAAGATTTCAATTCTTTCCCACTTGATCTACAGATTCGACACAATCCCAATAAAATCTCAGCAAGTTACTTTGTGGATATTGACAAACTGACTCTAAAGTTTATAACAGAGAGGTGAAAAGACCAAGAATAGCCAACATAATATTGAAGGAAAAGATTAGAGCTGGAGGACTGACCCTACTGGCTTTGGGGCTTATTCTAAAGCTACAGTAATCATGACAGTGTGGTATTAGGGAAAGAATAAACAAACATATCAATGGAATGGACTTGAGCCCAGATATAGACCCATATAAACTTATCCTTAAAAAAGGATCAAAGGAGAAAGGGTAGTCTTTTCAACAAACAGTGCTAGAATAATCAGACATCCATTTATAAAACAATGACTTTAGTCATAGACCTTACACCTTTCAGAAAAATTAACTCAAAGTGGATCATACACCTAAACGTAAAGTACAGAACTATAAAACTTTAGTAAGATAACATAGGAGAAAATCTGGGTGACAACGGGCTTGGCAATGAGTTTTTAGATACCAAATACACCAAAAGCACAATCCATGAATGAATAAATTGTTGTTGAACTTTGTTAAAATTAAAAATATCTGCTCTGTGAAAGATACTGTCAAAAGAATGAGAAGACAAGCCACAGACTAGAAGAAAATATTTGCAAAACACATATCTGATAAAGGACTTGTATTGCAAATATACAAAGAACTCTTAAAACCCAACAGTACCAAAATAAACAACCCAATTGAAAAATGGGCAAAAGATCCCAACAGATATAACCAAGAAGATACACAGATGGCCAACAAGCATATGAAAATATGTTTAACATCATATGTCATTAGGGAAATGCAAATTAAAACAACAATGAAATATCACTACACATCTATCAGAACCTCTGAGATCCAACACAACAAATGCTGACGAGGAACTCTCGTTGCTGGTGGGAATGCAAAATGGCACAGCTACTTTGGAAGACATTCTGGCAGTTTCTTACAAAGTTAAACATAGTCTTGCCATATGATCCAGCAATCACACTCCTAGGCATTTACCCAATCGAGTTGAAAATTTATGTCCAAACAAAAACCTGCACATAAACGTTTGTAGTAGCTTTATTCATAATTGTTAAAAACTGAAAGCAACCAAGACTTAATTCAGTAGGCAAATGGATAAACAAATGTGGTATATCCATGCAATGGAATATTTAGTGATAAAAAGAAATAAGCTATCAAGCCACGAAAATACATGGAGGAATCTTAAACGCATGTTACTAAGTCAAAGAGTCAGCCTGAAAATGCTACATACTGTAGGATTCCAACTATATGACCTTCTGGAAAAGGCAAAAGTATGGAGACAGTAAAAATCAGCCGTTGCCAGCAGTTTGGGGATGGGAGGGAGGGATATACAGGTGGAGCACAGGGAATTTTTATGACTGTGAAATATTCTATACTATAAGGGTAGATACATGGCATTCCGCATTTGTCAAAGCCCATAGAACTCTACAGCACAAGGAGTGAACCTCAGTGTAAACTACAGACTTTAGTTAATGCTAATGTATTAATAGAGGTTCCTTAATTATAACAAATGTACCACACTCATGCAAAAGGTTAATAAATGGGAAACTGTGTACAGGGGAGGAGAGTATATGGGAACTCTGTACTTTTTGCTCAATTTTTCTGTAAATCTGAAACTTCTAAAAATTAAAGCCTATTAATTTAAAAAAAATCAATAAAAGTTAAAAGAGAAAAAATAAATGCTAACCAAATGTCGGCCATCATTATTCTTATAGTGGCTAATCCTTGTGAAGTGGACACAATTTATTTTGTGCCCTTGTGGATGTCTTTATTGTTTGTTTCTAATTATAAAAGCTCCGTGAACTTACAGACCAAGCATTATTTAATTCTCTTACTGGAAAGAGAAAGGAAGTTCAGAGAATTGTCCAATATTAAAGAAATGGTAAAGCTTAGACAAAATCCAAGTGTTTTATTAGTTTTTGCTTTCTACCTTGTTGTCCTTCCATGATCAGAATTTTTATTAACTATTTCGGCAACTTTCCACGTTGGCTGAAATTTACAATTTTCTAACTCATCCAAGGCCATCTAAGACTCATGCTAATGTGCTCAAGGCATGGCCTGCGACCGAGCACGGGGTAACTGAGCCGTCCAGGTGGGTACGGGGTAAGTGGCTCACCATTCTGAATTGTTGAATGAATAAAATGAACCTTAATTAAGCTGTTTTAACATTTTCATAGCACAAGTGAACTTCTGTTCCCCAGTTTATAAAACTAACCTCATGTACTTTTAATGGTTTTAGGATGTTACAGATTTTTTTTCTCTCCTTAGAAAATCAAGGGGGTAGCTGATATAGGCCTCACCTCTCTGGAGCTATGCTTATGGCTTGTGACATTATGTAGTGAATTGAATAATATTTTAGGTGGTTGTTAGTTCTGTTAGGACTGGGGAATCTATCCAGTTAATAGACCCTTAAAGGCCAGGTGTGGTGGCTCACACCTGTAATCCCAGCATTTTCGAAGACTGAGGTGGGAGGATCACTTGAGCCCCAGAGTTTGAGACCAGTCTGGGCAACATAGCAAGACCCTGTCTCTATAAAAAAATAAAAATAAAAAAATTATCCAGACGTGGTGGCACATGCCTATAGTCCCAGCTATTCAGGAGGCTGAGGCAGGAGGATCGTTTGAGCCCAGGAGTTCGCGGTTACGGGGAGCTATGATTGCACCACTCCACTCTAGCCTGGGTGACAGAGCAAGACTGTCTCTAAAAAAAATAACAAAGACCTTTAAAGTCACATTTTGCTAATCCATTTTGGTCATCCTTGCTGCCTTATCTTTCTAAGACGGTTCTTTTTTCGAGGGAGTGGGGGCAGACCCTGAAATTGTATATTATAATGCAGGGGCAAACCACTTCCTCTACTGACCTCTTTCCAGCAATGATTCATGATCTGGTAGATATGCGAGGAGGCCAATCGGGGCTTGTATAACCGAAATCCGGTACTGATGTCTTCCACCACCTCTGAGTTGCTTCGGTTTTCATATGGGATTTTGCCTTCGCTGAAGACTTCCCACATCAGCACGCCTATGAGAAAAATGAGCACAGCACAGCTAATGACAAAGGCCAAAAATAGCAAACAACAAACCTACCTGGAGAAATTACAGACTCCTTGGCATTAGGATTCAAGCCCCTACCTCCAGAAGTACACCATCAAGCCCACCTGAGGCTTACTGGGCCTGTCTTATTTTTAAAGAACAGTAATTTCCCAGCCTTACTAGTGGAGAAGGATTTTCAAGCTCAATCCTTTGTTATATCTAACTCAAAGGCTACGACTAAAAGTTGCAGGGGACTTAAACTCAAATGTCTACACACATGATGTAAAGGAATAGAATGGGTGAGATGTAACCAATAGGGACTAGTGAGGAGTGTGGAAAACTGGAGATCAAAAGCTCTGTCTTAAGGGGACAGCTATGATTTGGTGTCAGCCAAAGTATGGCACATGGAAATGAGGGCTCAGGATTGTCACATCTTCTGATGTTCTAAAAGAAGTCAGAAATTGAGAGTTAAAAAATATAAATACTGTGTAGACCAAGCAAAACACATCGTTGGGTTGTCTATTTTTGACTTCCGATTGAATCTTTTTTCCTCTTCTGCCCTTGGTAGAAATGCCACACCCAACTTTATCATGCGCTAGTGTAGTCATAGGCTATCAGAGCAGGAAGGGAGATTGCAGATCACCTGCCCCAGAGCTTTTCAAAGTATATTCCAGAGAATCTTAGGGCAGAGTCTCCCAAAGTATGATCCTACAAACACCTGAATAACAATCATCTCAGACGTCTGTTCCAATGTCAGATTCCTGGGCCCCAGCCCAGACCCAGTGGACCAGAATTTCTAGAGGGTCCTTAGAGGTGTCTCAGGAGTTGGAAATCCAGCACCTGACCATAAATGAGAATGCTTAGCACCCCAACATGCTAGGATTTCTAGTGAGATTTCTTTTGAAAATTGGGGCTGCTGCTAAAACAGTTTGAAAGCAAATGCCTTAATATTTAATAAAAACCTTCTAATGCATAGAGGAGAAAACTGAGTGAGGCACAAAAAGGTTACTTGCTCAAAGTAGCACACAGCTAATCAGGGCACAAAGTTAAAATGATGACGAAGTCCAATGGACAGAGGCAGGCACGGAGCTCTCAGCCCACTCATGTTTCTGTGGCTCAGGCTGCCACCCTGGTTTTCTCACATTTTCTTCACCGAACCCTTTCTATTCTGCATCCATCCACCAACCTCATCTCTGGACTCTTCAAATGACACATCCTACGCAGGGACAAATTTTAGCCCAACCCTCTAATGATAAGATGCAGCAGAAAATTCCCAGGCTGACACCCTGTGGCTGAATAAACCCCACTCAGGTCAGAGGGCAAATGTGCAAAGTGGTTATTGCTCCAAATATGTCTTTACATGGCCCTGGCTGGGCGCAGTATGATCAGCGTCATCACTCATAGAGAGACGGCTGCACGTCAGCCCTAACTTCCTGGTTATCACATTGCAGAGAGGAGAGTTGTCTAACAATGCTGTCAGAACAATGTCTTCCAAGTTCATTCTGTAACTTCAAACTGGCTAACAAAGTAGCAGCTAGGCCTGGTGAATTGGGGAACTGTTTTAAGGAACAGATCAGGAATGATAATTAACAAACCACTTGGCACCTGGAGATGGATATTCTAAAATGCTGAGGATTTTGAAACTCATTTTTCTCCTAAGAGATTTAATTAGCCATCTTCCATTCCTCTCATTCTATCCCATTACTGTCTTATTTTATTCATAGTTCCTTTTTTACTGCATGACTTTATCTTCTACATGTCAGCTTGTTTATGTGACTGTTATCTGTCTCTCCTTCCTTCTAAAATTTAGCTCCAAGAGGGTAGAAGCCTTTTCTACGCTATGTACCATTGCATCCTTAGCACCGAGGTTAGCCCCTGGCATGTAATAGATGCTCAGTAAATTGTTGAATGAATGAGAAAAGTACTTATGGAGGGTTAAGTGAGGGAATATAGTGTTGGACAAAACACGGTCCCTGCCTTCAAGGAGCTCATATTCAAATCTCCTCACTCTTCCAGCTTTTGACCTCACAGCAGCTGCCACCGGAATCCTGTTTCCACTTTTATTTTTACCCACCCTCTCCTATTTCGTATATCTCCAAGAATAAATACAGTAACAAGAGCCCCTTCCTATATTTCAGGGCCTTTCGTACACAGACCACCAGTGGGATGCCCTCACAATGCAGGTTCAGGGCGAGCAGGGCTGCCTGCATCCGACAAAGGAAACATCGGGCCTGCAGTCCCAGAGGGTGCGGGGATGGGGCCAGGATGGCACTCACCAAACGACCACACGTCCGACTTGCTGCTGTAGCGACTGAAAGAGAAAACTTCTGGGGATGCCCACTTCACTGGGAATTTGGTGCCTGTGGAACTGGTGTATTGATCATCAAGAACGAACCTGGGAAGAGAGTGGAGGGAGAAGGTCAGAATGTTCCGGAAGCCTGAGGCCCATTCCTGAGACTTTGCTGGCCCCCCACGCCTGTTTTACCTTGTCATCCCGAAGTCCGACACCTTGATGACTTGGTTTTCTCCCACCAAACAATTTCGGGCAGCCTGGTGAGGAGACAGGCAAGCAAAGGATGAGGAAAATTGTTGATGGGTAACCAGGAATTAAGGAGTCTCCTATGATCACAGGCCTTTGCTTTACTGCGTATGTGGTACAAGGGCCTTGAGGAGCTTCACAAACGTGCATTAAGCTTCATAATTGCCTGCTGCAATTAACTAGAAAGTTGAATGTATAAGCTCCATTACTGGGATGAGTAAGTTTATCTTCATTCCTGGATCCTAATTAGAAGCCATGGTGTTGTCTAAACACTGATAGGCTCTGGTGCCACCTCATCTGATAGGAAACGTTAACATTAGGGGTGATAGGAAGAAAGCATCTCCCATTTGACTGAAGTAAGAATGTTTTGAGGTTGTTAATCCTCTTAAAACTATCCCTCAAATAGGGAGAGTAGCTGGCCCCTGATGCATATCACAGAACGTTGCATCGGAAGAGTCCTTAGAGATAAAAGACTCCAATATGTCTCAGATTTAATATGCATACAGATCACATGGGGCAGTGTATTAAAATGAATATCCGTGAATCCCAGCCACCTGAGATTCTGAGAGTAGCTGAATGGTTACCCCAATGTGATGCTGGTAGATCCTTGGATAACACTTTGAGACAACCTGTGCTTGTCCATTTCCCTCATTTTAGCAGGAGGAAACTGAGGCACAGAGAGGTTAAGAAGGAGTGGCTGTTAGCTCCATTTTGGAAAATTGTAAACTGAAATGTAGAAGGTGAAGGTTAGAGGTAGAGCTGGTATTAGAGCCCAGATCCGAGCTCTCATGAGGCACTTTCCCACTAGGACCCCTCAAAGTGGGTGGAGGACGGAAGAAGTTGAAAGAGGAAAGAGATGGCCTATGATTTGTTATTTATTAATGTGCCCCAGTTTTGGTAGCTCTACAGTTCTGTGGGATGTGCCCTTTCATCCTGGACACACAGGTGTCCACCGTGCACACTCATACCAAGTCTCTGTGGATGACGCACGCCTCTTCCAGGTAGGCCATGCCCTCACACACGTCCAGACACATGCCCAGCAGCGTCTCCGCAGCAAAGAGTCCCCGCTGGCTGCGCAGGTAATCCGACAGGCAGCCGTGCTCCATGAACTCAAACACCAGGCAGATAGGGGCTTGCTGCAGACACACCCCATAGAGCTGGACCAGTTTGGGATGAGAGAGTTTCCTGGAGGAAAAAGGCAAGCGTGAGATGGCCCAGACTCAGTCTCTCAAAAGTGCTGAGCATTTTATGGCACCAAAATAGCTGGTGGCCGCTTTGTCCAACTCATGGCTTTGAAAACAAAATGCATTCCCTTCTAAAACAAAGATGTATCGTTGGCACTGAGACCCGATGGAGGGCAGGGAGTCAGCTGGCGTGTGTGGATGAACGGAGGTCAGTGTGGCTGGCATGTTGTGATCCAGAGGAAAGATGGGGAAGTGGGAAGGGCCAGACCATGGCGGGCCTTGCAGACCATGGTGAGCAGTTCGATTGCATTCTCTGTGCAACAGGAAGACACTGCTGGGATTAGAACAGGGAGGTGGCGCCACATGGCACTAGAATGGTATTTAAAGAACACCGAGCGTCCGCATACCCTTGTTTTGACCACTCACATCATGACTTCCGCCTCCTCTATGAAGTCCTCTTCTGACATAGCCCCCTCCTGAATGGTTTTGATGGCCACCTTGTCCTTGCTGAGCCAGTAGCCAAGATGCACCAGCCCAAACTGCCCGCTGCCAATCTCCTGCACGAAAGTGAGCTCCGAGGGATCGATCACCCATTTCCCTGGAAGAGAGGGAGAAGGTTTTCCAGGGTTGGCAAGTAGTAGATACCAAATACAGGGCTGCCCAGGGACTATACAGCCCTACCTAGCATTTTAGCCTATTGTTTCCATAACTCAGAGATGGCAAATGGTTAAGTCCTAAACTGAGAACTATCATAAATATAAATAAACTTTCCCCCAAATAATAACATAGGATATACATCTAAAGCTATGAAAAAATGTTTGTGAGCAGGTTCCATGGAAAGGAAAAGGAGGACAGCATTAATCAAGATATTAAAGAAAGTAAAGGGAAGGGTCCTTGCAAGGTCCCAATCATTTTCTATACCTGACTGTGAATTTTTTATTGCCATTTTTCACACAGAGCAAATTTCATTTGAGCCGATCATTCATTCATTCACCCATCAAGAGCACCTGCTACATACACTATGGACACAGCACTCTGCTAGGCTTTAGCAAGGGTGGCGGTTAGAGAGGCAGGTGGATTCAAAGAGAAGGCACAATCTAGCACTGTGTTTGGCACATGGGAGGCTCTCAATAAATGTTCTATAAGCTAATAAAAGGATCCACGGCTCAATTTTCTTATTGACAAGATGATTGGGCCAACCAGATAATCTCTGAGATTCCACTCAGCAAGGACACATTAGGATTCTACAGATATTAGAATATGCTTATTTTCATAGGGAGGCTAGAGAGGCATCATCCTTCCCCAGTGCTTGGTCTGGTACCATAAATAGCCAGATTTCTACCTGTTTGAGGCAGAGACTCAACAGAAAACAGTATTGGGTACCTACTGTGTGCCAGAAGTGGTGCTGGTTAAGAATGAAGAAGCCCATGGCAGTGTTTCTCCAAGTATTGCCCTCTGATCACCTGAGTCAAAATCACTGGACACTTATTTAAAATGTAGACTCTAGGACCCTACTATCAGGCATTGTGTTTTGGTAAGTGTTGGGGTAAGGTCCAGGAGACCATTTTTTTTTTTTTTTTTTTTTTTTTTTTTTGAGACAGAGTCTGGCTCTGTTGCCCGGGCTAGAGTGCCATGGTGTCAGCCTAGCTCACAGCAACCTCAAACTCCTGGGCTCAAGTGATCCTCCTGCCTCAGCCTCCCGAGTAGCTGGGACTACAGGCATGCGCCACCATGCCCAGCTAATTTTTCCTATATATATATATTTTTAGTTGTCCAGATAATTTCTTTCTATTTTTAGTAGAGACGGGGTCTCACTCTTGCTCAGGCTGGTCTCGAACTCCTGACCTTGAGTGATCCACCCGCCTCGGCCTCCCAGAGTGCTAGGATTACAGGCGTGAGCCACTGTGCCCAGCCAAGCCCATATTTTTAATAAGCATTCCAGGGGACTTGGATGCACACTGAAGTTTGAGGGCCACCAATCTAGGAGATACAAAATGAAAATTAGAGCAGCCACTTTCTCAAGCGGCACACAGTTTGGATCAAGGAAATACAAACTCAAATGCCTTCGGAGTCCAGGAGGTAATCCCAAGTGGGTGAGGCAGTTGCATAGGGTAAGAAGGCACAGTAAGGGCTGCAGCGCTAGAGTTGCATGCCCTGCCTGAAGGCATGAAAAAACAAATCTTAACACTCCGTTACGCAAACAAACTCTTCTAGATGCTGCCAGCTTACAGCTGTTGCAATAGACCCAACTACATGCTGTAGAAGTTCTAGAAGATAGGTGGAAACACATTGCGAAGGCCTTGTTTCTAATATTTTTCTAATAGCATTTAGTAGAGTGCTCTGTGCAAAGTCGGTGCTCAATAAACACTTCATTAATGCACTTTTTTACTAATACCAGTGGTCATTGATTTGGCCTAGACAGATGTGCTCATGCGAGTATACGCACTTCTCTCACTCAAACACATTGCAAACGTTCATCAGTGCTGCCCGCTCCAGATATATAGGACACTTGTTTTCATGGTCATTTGAAGTCTGGGGAACAGGTAGGCACATAGAGAGTCCATGAAGGGTTTAGGGCCATGGGTTTACATTCCCGATCGTTCTGCTCACCGTATCTCAGCCCTGCCTTGATGGGGGCTGTCTGCCTCCAGGAACAAACCGGATACCGGAGCCGAGTGACCAGGCCTGGGTTGATCGAAAAGCCAAAGGCAGTGGTTAGGGCTTTGCTGTAGCAACCGTCTAACTTAAATCATCAGAAATGAAAAATATCTGATGCAAAAGCTACTTTTATTCTGGAAAACAAATCCGAAGGCCCAATCACTGATATATCTCAGCCTCCTTGAGAAGATTCATTAGCACAGGTGGTAAAATTCCATGAGTTCCATACTAGAGTTTGTTAATGGAAGATATATAATCAAATACATGACATCCTTTCCTATTTGTATGTTTAGTTATTATTTATGGTCAGGAAGAAACCAGGCTGGGCTTTTGTCACTTTTCCCCAAGTTCCTTTTGAGGGTACTCCCTTTGTTCTCTGGAACTCACCTCCTCCATTATGTTGGTGATAATTGATGAGCAGAGGGATGGAATCAAACACATACTTTTCAGCCACATAGTATCGCTTAGGGTTGTCATTTGTTTCTTTGATGTGATAATGCTTTATACAGGGATTGTTCTCACTTAAACAAACAAAACATAAATGCAGTGATTATTAAGAAGCAATGCGGAGACACAAAAACGTCTACTAGTATTAGATTCTTATTATCTTGGTTTTGTGACCTCTCACAAGGATGGCAGATAGATTTCAACTTGTATGTCAGTCTTGATAGGTTGGCCCTGAATCCCTTGTTGCTGTGTTAAGAAGGACTCTGAGGTTGCATCTGGACCCAGTTGGCAGTAGTGTTATGATGGATTGGTGATGTTTCTTCCATTGCTACAAAATGGGGGAATGGTATTATATGTGCTGCATGTTAACCATCCCTGCTCTGTGAATTTTTTTGTCAGCGTTTGTTGAGGAAGCCTCTCTAACTCCTTCATACTTATCTGACTTTGTGCCACAAAGAGTTAACATAGTAGGCCTAACTGTTATCCTTAGAAAGTCCTGCTTGCACCATAACCATTTGGCTGGTGTATGGGAACCTGGATTTCGGGAGGGCTCTCACCATTTCCTAACTGATAAGGGTGGCAGGTTGTGCCTAAACCATTTGTATGAACAATGTGGTTTATGCTGAACACCTACTTTCCTTCTGGGAGTCTAGAATTTTGGTATGTGCTAGGCAGAGGGTGTCTACAGAACCAGCCTGCGATAAAAACCCTGGGCGCTGAGTTTCTAATGAGCTCTCCTGCCAGACGGTACTCCACACCTGTTGTCACTACTCGTTGCTGGAGCAATTAAGCACGTCCCGTGTGACTCTACCAGAAGAGGAAGCTTGTTTTTGCTTTCCTCTGGCTTCCCCACACGCCTTTACCCTTTGCTGATTTTGCTTCGTATCCCTTTGCTGTAATGAGCCTTAGTCCTGGGCGTCCTCTTAGTGAGCCTTGGGGTGGTCTTAGGAGCCCCAACACAGACTTTCTCTCTCATTCCTTCTCCATCACTGTCTTCTCAGCCACGGCAGAGGCCCAGCCCCTCTGAGGTGTGCCTTGTGTTCCTCCCCATGCCTGGATGGTGCCTTCCTCTTTGCCCCTGTCTGAACCTGCCCTTGCTCTGGCTCTTGCTCAGGTCCTCAAGTCTTTCACAAAATATTTCCTGAGAACACTTTAAAAATTATTTTTCTCTTCCATGTATTCTTACTGCACTGTGGTCATTGCCAAGCTGCTTAGCTCTTACTGATTTTCTCATCAGAAGAGCATCTGAGACCTAGATATGCTCTTAGACATCATTTTACGGAGAAGGAAACCGACGTCCAGAGAGGGGCAGACAAGCAGTGAGGGGGCTCACAGTCAGCTTGGCTGGAGGGCGAATGTGGCTTGGCCACTGTAGCCCCATTGCCTCAGGGAAGTGCCATCAGCCTCAGTTTCTTCTGTGTGAAATGAGCAGAGCAACACCTACCTTCAGGGCTTCTTAGGATTAGAAATGATCTGTAAAGTTCCTGGAGTATAGTAAGGGCTTGATAAATGGTAGGTAGTTTTATTCACAGAGCCAGAACTGGATTCCATGCATTTTTACTTCCAGCTGGAAATATCTTCTTTGTTACTCTATGTATTCAATTATTCACTCATTATTCCCTCATCCTGTACAGGGCCAAGTATTTTATTTCTCTGGAGCTCTGAGATCTGGAATGCTAAGTGGGAAGAGGGCCTGGCACCCACCTCCAGCTCTGTTACTTTCTAACTAAGTCTCTCCAGTTTTGTCCTTAGCTCCCTGGCCTTAGTTTTGTCAGCGGGGACAGGGAGAGCACATCGTTTCTAGTGAGCCTTTACCTGTCACACGGTCTGAGTTTGCTGTGTCTGACCCATCACTCACCCAGTTCAGAGGTGTTTCTCCCCACTTTGCTGAGCTGAGTTAGCACCATACCTTACGATAGCCTTGGTGAAAACAGACACGGTGTATGTTCCTGGAGTCCTGGAATCTCGCACCATGAAGGCTCCTTCTTTGCCCTGGAATGGTTGGAAAGAATGGAAGGGTAGTGATCTCACAAAACCAGGCTCGTGCACCCAGCTCCACTTTCTTGCCGGCAGGAGGAAATACTGCAGGCCAGTTTGGCATAGAGCAGACTTTTGGTAATAATGGCTACCGTTTCATGTATTCTATCAATCAACAGATATTTCTTAAATTCCTACACAGGGCAGGGACCGTTCGTGTGCTGACGTTAGCCATGAATGAAGACAGACAGACATAAGCTGTGCCCTTTTAGAGCTCACCATGCGCCAGACCCTTTACAGATGTTTTCCAACCCTTACTGTGACACTGCAAGCTAGATATTGTCGCCCTCAATCACCAGTGAGGACACTGAGTGCCGGAGAGCTTAAGTGGTGTTCCCATGACCCACGGCTAGTAAATGACCTGTCATTGATCTCTCTGGCCTGGGTTTTCTCAGAGGGAACAGGGAGAACACATGGTTTCCAGTGAGCCTTCCACTTTGGCATGCGGGCACAGCCCACGCTCATTCCACCACTCCATGATGCCTCAGTTCGGTGGGTGTTAGAAGCCACTTCATTCCCCTACAAGGGCACATAACTGTCTGTCCTGAAAGCTTCATCAGTTCCTTAATGGGAATATATTTCTTAGGCCATTTACAGAGTGCTGATTTTGCTGCAGGACAGAAGGAGCAAGAACATCAAGCTCCTGGTTTCATGGGGGAGGGAGGAGGAAGGGAGCGCCCTGAGAATGTATCTTTCACCACCCGGACCAATTGTCAACACTGATGAAATAAGCACAAGCAAATGGACATACTGGTTTATTCATTCCCGATGGAAATTTAAAAATCTAAAGTAAGTATTTCATGTCTAACATTCTGTTCCTACCTACCCCTGTAAATCTGCGCTGGTAACACTTGTAAAGCCTGTTAGTATGATATACTCAGACGCAGTGAGGGCCCTAAGTGAAGGTCGGAGTTAGACAGGATCCTTGCGTGGAGGGCATACACTTGGAGCATATGGAACAAAGTATATAGAGTCTAGAACAACACAAGTCCCTCCGTCCCCCAACTGCAAAGGTGGGTTGTTGCACAAGCTCTCTCTCTCTCTCTCTCTCTCTCTCTCTCTCTCACACACACACACACACACGCACACGCGCACACACACACACACACACACACACAGAGGGTAATGCTAATTGTTTGAATTTTAGAATCTCTGGGTTAGAAAGGACTTTATAAAGAGGATCTAGCCCAGTGTTATCCTAACCTTGGCACTATTGACATTTTGGGCCCAGTAATCCTTTGTTGTGGGGGACTGTCCTGTACATTATAGGATATTTAGTAGCGTGCCTAGCCTCTACTTTCTAGATGCCAGACTTTGCCAAATGTCCTCTGCAAGATAAAATCACCCTTGTTTGGGAACCACTGATCTAACGCAATTCCCTAAACCCGTGTGTTTCAGGTGATCATCAAATCGCCTGAAGAATCTAAAACACAAACTAAGACAAAATTACACAACAACAAACAGCTGTCCATGCTCCTCCGTTCTGTACCTAAGCACTAAGAACCTCCAGCATTGGGACCCTGGAACCTGAACTTTTAAAAAGTTTGCTATGTGATTCTTACGGACATCCAGGTTTGCTACCCACTGGCTTAACTGAACATGCATCTCCGCTTTCTAACAGTCCTGACGAGTGGTCCCTGTCTCCCAAAACAGTGCTGATGGTGAGAAAGCTATTCCTTGTGCGGAGTCACAACCTGCTTCCCGTGCTTGGCCCTAACCCTGCAGGGGGTGGGTCTGGGGGACAATTGGCTCTTCTATCATTGTGCGTTCTCGATAAACCTATGTTTATGTTTGCCACACAAACTCTGCGTTTGAGTATTAAAAAGTTAGACTTTTGAAATTCTCAAACTCCTCTTATCTTTGCTGGGAGTTTCAGGGGTCTATTTTGAAATTTGAAGCTGAAGCTTGATGTCCGCTTTTCAGCTTGTGCTGCCCTAGCTGCTGTGTGAAAGTAGGGGAAGAATTGACGAAAATGAAGAAAGTTACTACATTTTTTTTTTCTTTCTGAGATGACCTGAAATGGTCCTCGTAGTCTCTTTTGCACATACTGAGTTTACTTTAATTGTTTCATAGCTTTTTTTTTAATTCAAGAGAATGAGTTATAAATCTTTGGGAAATAATAGCCTGATGTTGTGTCCATTGTCAACCTCCTTGTGGAACTTGGAACTATGCTGCTCATGTGCTCTGTGCAGGATCTTGGGCATGGGGAGGACACAGGAGATCTAACCAGATTCTTACTTACCTTCTCTCACTTATGAATGCAAACTGCTTGTTCAATGAAACATTAAAGACCTTTTAAACTTTTGCTTACAAATAATCCTTTTTAAAAAAACTTGATTTTTCAAAAGTTAGAATTTGTCCCTTTCTTTGGGGTCAAGTAGTTTATTCAATTTCTGAAGTAAAGGTGATTTCTGGTGCATCAAAAACCCCAGATTAGTTCATTAGTTTTTAAAAATAGCTTTTGAAGCACAATTTGTATGCCAAAAGTTCTCCCATTTCAGTGTACAATTCAATGATTTTTAGTAAATTTAGAGTTGTGAAACAATTAGCATAATCTAATTTTAGAATATTTTCATTACTGCAGAAAGAAACCTTAATCCCATTTCCACCCCTTCCACACTAATATTTTTACTGTCTCCATAGATTTGCCTTTTATAGGCATTTCACATAAATGGAATCATATAATATGTGGTCCTTTGTGATGGGCTTCTTTCATTTAGCACATTGTTTTCAAGGTTCATCCAAGTTGTGCACATATCAGAATTTCATTCCTTTTTACAGCTGAATAATATTCTTTTGTGTGTGTGTGTGTGTGTGTGTGTGTGTGTCTGTGTATACCACATTTTGTGGACATTTGTGATATTTCCACCTTTTGACCACTGTGAGTAGTGAATTTGTGTCTGGATTCCTTTGCTCAATATCGTGTTCATGATATTCATCCACATGTCACATGTAGCATAGTTGTCTTCACATTTTTCCCCATTTGCTGAATAATATAGCTTTTGCTCTTGCCTCATTGAAATATGATAGATTAACCTCAAGTCAGGAAGAAACAAAACTTCAACTTATTCTAAAGGGGAAGAAACAGACCCGAAAGATTAGAAGTTCATCAACTGTGAAGACGGGAATGTGACTATCTCTTCCATCTAATTAAGAATGTTTTGTTATTGTTTTTGTTGTTAATCTTTCAAAGAAGCCATTGCTTTTCTGAAAAAAAAAAAATTTGTAATTAGAGCTGGGCTCAGCTATTAAATGTTAGCAATAGTAAATAGTCCACAGAAATCAGAAAAGGGAGGAGGTGAGGTTTGCAGTCCGCACTGCTGAGTATGGAACCTCAGCTTCTCTGAAGCCCCGTCTCCCTTCGTCTTGGTTGCTCTGGGTGGCATTCAGTGAGAGGGACAGGAAACTGTTTTGGGGCTGAGGCAGCCAAGAGTTCTGAGGAAAGTGAGGCACTCAGCATGTGCTTTATCACCGACTTCCTGCTCAGAGCTCAGAGGAAGTCACAACCACTGAGAACACTGGTGCCTTGAGGGGCGTTACTCCTATCGCTGCCTTGCGAGGGGCACTGACCTGTGCAATGCAGCCAGACGGGGCCCTGGCTCCCTTGGGATATGCCTAAGGTTTCAGTTTGCCTTTTACTACTTAATCTAGAAAAATAAATAGGAAAAAAATCATGATAAGGAGGCAAAATATATATTTCACCCTGGTGGGATGGGAGAATAGAAAGTAATTTATGTATTCCCTTATTAACTGTGTGTGTGTGTGTGTGTGTGTGTGTGTGTGTGAAGAAGCATCCCTGCTTTAGTCCAGACTATGCCACTGATTTCACTTCCTGAACTTGTCCCAGTTTTCTTGCTTGTAATACAAAGGAGATGAACCAGATGCTCTTTAAAAAGACTTCTAGCAGCCTGTAATTTTGTGAATGCCAGATGTTTTCTGATTAAATGTATGAGCTTCAACTTCCTCATCTGTAAAAAATTTTGTAAGATTGTTGCGAGAATTAAAGTGCATAGAACAGCTTCTGGAATACAATACCAGAATGAGGACTTAATAGTTATTAAGTTAATAATAGTTAATAATAACATATGATTCCATTATTATTACATGCTATGGTATATTATCTGCTGGAAGTAATTATTCCATTGTCTGTCTTCATCTGAGACATGTTGGCTGTGTTAAGAGTATATTTCTTTCTTTCTATCCATATGATTTGAGGTGACTTTTCAGAAGATAAGCTCAACATGCAGGGTCAGTTATTGCGGAAAGAGGGATTGATCATTCGTAGCTTTGTCATGCTGCATTGTACTTTAAGAGTGTCTGGCATGTAGCCATCTTTCATTCCGGAGGTGGTTCTTTTCTTCTCTTGAAACAAACCTATTATTAAGTCAATATTGCATCTTTAATGACATCTTAGAACCATGGAAATATGATAAACCCATGCCTTAGATAAGGCTCCTGTCTGAAATTCAGGTCACCCAATGTGCGAGATGCCTCAGGGTATTCTAAGTGAGTTACAGAGTACCTGCTTGCAAGGATGGGTTAAGACAGAAGAGAAACTGTTGAAATCCAAGGCAGAGTGAAAACAGAGCTGCTGGAAAAGTAATAACATCACACTATAAGGGTTCAAAGCCAAGAAAAACCATGATCCACAGCCAGGGAGAGGGAAGGCATGAGGGGCTTCTTGGAGGAGGCAACATTCGAAGAATTGATAGGACATGTTAGGAGATGCTTTTCAGTGGTTCCCAAACTTTGGTATGTCCCAGAATCACCTGGGTGCTACTTCTAGAATTTCTGATTGTGTAGGCCTGAAGTCCAGGAGTTTGTATTTTTAAAAAGCTCCCCTAATGTTGCTCATGACCAGCCAGATCCTCTTTGAGCATACTTGTTAATTATAAAACATTTATTAGGCATTTGGTGTATTCATTCACTCAACAAATATTTATTGAGCAGCTACTTTGTTCTACATACAGTTTGGCTACCTGGGTACAGCAGGAACAAGATAAGGATTTATATTCTAGCGGAGAAATATGTATGGGGCAGTACCCCAGGAACTTTAGCTAATAAAGTGAAATGAATCAATCCATCTCTTACGAGTCCTCTACTTGTTAGACAAGAAGATACACCTAGAAACAATGCAACTATTGCTTCAAACAACATACAAGAAAAGTGAAAAATAGTAAGATAATGTCATTCAATTCTAGCTATCCAGAATCTGGGCTAAATCTGATAGGACCTTTGACATTTGCGTTCATATTTACTAAGAAGGAGAAGAGAATCTGGTAAAGTAGTTCAAACTATTAGTAAGGAGGAATGTTTCAACTACCCAAGCAAGCAAAATATACTTGAATACCTCAAAGGAACTGCTATAAGATAGGAATCATCTTTAGCTAGTTACTAATGTGGGCTGTTTTAAGTGCTCCATAGTCTTCATTAAGCAACGTGTGATTGAAAATAACAAAACTGCACTCGTTTAAACACAGTATAATTCAGGTTTTTCATTAATTTTACATTCCTCTCAATTAGTTCATATTAGTCAAGTTTTACTATGTTGTCCAATAACACAGGCTGGGGGGACCCAGGTATCGAGCTGGCTACCTACACGTCATAAGTTCAACTCGAGAAAATACAGATTCCCAGGAACAAACTCCGGAGATTCTGATTCTGTAGATTGGAGTGGGACCTGGGAATCTGTATTTTTAAATATTTCCCAGAAATTCCAATGTGTGGTCTATAGGGAAGCACAGGAAATAATTAAATGCTGAGCTGATATAGAACCGAGGAGAAATCAGAGTTCAGTAATGACTCAGCCCGATTCCTTTTCCTCCGTGAAATCTTTTTCAACTCTCTTGGAGTTTATCTTAGTTTATTTTAGATTGTCCTCCCACTCTTTCTTCAGAGTTTGTCTTGTTTCCCAATAGAGTCCCAGTGCAGGGACTGTGACCAGCTGCGTGGGCCAAGGGAGCAGGAGCAGAGTGTGGCAGCATGAGTGCCGGTAACTGTCATTCCTGATTTAGTCCAATGCTCATCCTGTACTTATTGAGAAACCGAGGTCCAGAAAGAAGAGATGACCCCGAAGTCACACCCTGAGTTGGTAACAGAACAGGGACCAGAACCCAGTACTTGTCCACCATATCATGCTTTTTCACCTCTTCCCTTTCTCCCTTAATCCCGACATCCTGGGTAAGATCAGTCCTGCTACTAGCACTGCATGGCTTTAGAGAAAAACTGTTGATGAAAAATAAGTTAAAACGAACGCTATGTTTCCCGTGGACTCACAGCCCAACCAGGCAGAATCTGAGTCACAGCCACCCCGACCTAGACAGAGAAGCAGGGTGGCAGACCAGCCCTGATGGCTCTCCAAGTTCGGCCATCATAACAGGGTGAAGACTGCTGCAGCAAGGTGGCATTCCTATGTCAGTACCAAGCCCTGCCCAGGTTTCTTATCCTGTGGTTTGCTAGTCCCATAAATTCCTAGCGTATTTTCCCCAGCCATGAAAACCATTGTTAAACCAACATGTCAACCCACTGCATTGGCACAAACCACAGCGTGACTGAAAAAACAGTATAATTCATTTTATTTTAAGTCAAAAGACAATTGAAGGAGACTTACTGTGTCCAAAAGAAGTTTTTCAGCTTTGTCTCGGCTGATACTCTCATTGTACCACCTGAAAGCAGGAAAAAGTCATATGTCAATGACATGTCTAAAGTTTCATTATTTACTTACAAAACATAATGCTAGAAAATCTTGTGATCATGTTCTGCTTCTACCAGTGATTTTTTTTGTTGTTGTTGTTAGAGACAGGGTCTTGCCCTGTTGCCTGGGCTAGAATGCAGTGGCATCATCATAGCTCTCTGCAATCTCAAACTCCTGGGCTCAAGCCATCCTCCTACTCCTGAGTAGGTGGGACTACAGGTGTGCACCAACACTGGACTAATTTTTCTATTTTTTTGTAGAGACAGGTCTCCCTCTTGCTCATGCTGGTCTTGAACTCCTGGCCTCAAGAAATCCTCCTGCCTTGACCTCCCAAAGTTCTACCAGTGCTTTTAAACTCAAAAGTAAAGGCATAATCCAAGTCCAGGTAGTAAAAAGTTTAATTGGAGAGGAACAATGAAACAGGATTAGCAAAATATTAATGATTATTGAAGCTGGGTTTTAGGTACATGGAGATTCATTATACTATTCTCTTTACCTTGCATATGTTGGAAATTTTCCAAAATAAAGTTTTAGAAAACATTTATCTCCTCCATTTCATAAGCCAGTGGGTATTTATAAGTATGAGGGTGCTAAGACAGCTATACAAATTTAATACCAATTTGAAAGTTTGGCAAATACCCTTTTAAAACAACTGCAGTATTTTCCTCTTTAAAACTGGTCTTCCAGACCTTCTGCAAAGTAATTTCATTATTTTTATAATTTTGGTGTCTAATTAAAAAAAACTAAAAGGTGGTAAAGAATATGAGTGATTTTTAGGGATGAAATTTTTTATGTTGTTAACAATATTTGAGCCACATGCTGGCCTCATTGGCTACATACCAGGTAAGAGGAGGCAGAATGATCATCAGTTAACAGTTTTGAAAATTAATAAATACAGGAGGAGAGACGTTCTAGTGGGGAAGGAATACCATTTTACCAAACTGGTGTGGCTATTTGAGAGTAGCCATGCATAAGACAATTAGTGGGTTCATGTGAGCTTTTTGAACATTATATGATGGAACCGTATTTTATCCCTCCATGCACGCCTGGAGTTATCTAATTGAGGACTGGCAAATAGGCTTTTCATGTGCAAGGCATAAGCAGTCGTGGCTGCCTAGAGTTGTGCATTGAAAAGGTTGTCGTCGGTCTAGGCAGAGTGGATGATAGTGTCACCATCAAAGAGTGATGTCTGGGCTGGGCACTGTGGCTCACTTCTGTAATCCCAGCACTTTGGGAGGCCAAGGCGGGAGGATTGCTTGAGGCCAGGAGCTCAACACCAGCCTGCGCAACACAGTGAGACCCCGTCTCTACAAAAAATAGAAAAATTATCTGGGCATGGTGGCACACGCCTGTAGTCCCAGCTACTCAGGAGGCTGAGGCAGGAGGATCACTTGAGACCAGGATTTGGAGGTTGCAGTGAGCTATGATGATGCCACTGCACTTTAACTCTGGCAACAGAGTGAAACCCTGCCTCAAAAAAAAAAAAAAAAAGTGATGTCTACCTGAGTTCAGTGCATGGGAAAGGAATGTCAGCAAGAGTGTCGTGATGTGCCTGCCTTCATCTCATGTGACCCTTAATTTTATGGAGAAGGGATCTGAGCTCAAACAGGGTAAGGTAACTTGTCCAAGGTCCTAATTCCAAACCAAGGCAGGAGATCTGATTCAATCAATTTAACAACTCATGATTATGCTTCTAGGTGGTACCTTTTTAACTTCCTCTTTTTTTTTTTTTTTTTTTTTTTGAGACAGAGTCTCACTCTGTTGCCCGGGCTAGAGTGCCATGGTGTCAGCCTAGCTCACAGCAACCTCAAACTCCTGGGCTTAAGCAATCCTTCTGTCTCAGCCTCCTGAGTAGCTGGGACTACAGGCATGCGCCACCATGCCCGGCTAATTTTTTCTATATATTTTTAGTTGTCCAGCTAATTTCTTTCTATTTTTTTTTTTTTTTAGTAGAGACAGGGTCTTGCTCTTGCTCAGGCTGGTCTTGAACTCTTGAGCTCAAACGATCCTCCTGCCTCTGCCTCCCAGCGTGCTAGGATTACAGGCGTGAGCCACTGCACCCGGCCCCTTTTTAAGATCTTGTGCAGCTCTCACCTTAAACTAGACAACATTAAGTTCAAGGATAAAAAGTCATCATCCTGGTTATCTTTTGTATATCCAGCTGTATATATAAGTATTGCATACTAAATATCTGAATGTTTGCTTGTAAGTCATTGCCATTTTATTTTCCAACTGAGATCTATAGTCTGGAAAATGGAAACTGACAGCTCACAGTGTAGATAGGGCCCTATGGGTTTGTATAGTGTAGAGTTTTACTTAAAAAATGGCTTAAAATGCCTTTAGGTGGGGCAATATACTTTTTTATGTGCTCCAGACTCCACCATTCCCTCCCTATTGCTTTATATTGCGTTGGAATTTGAAGTTTGCATCCATAATCATAAACAAAGAGATTCTGATTAAAAGCAAAAACAAACAAACAAAACTACCCAGCCTAGTGGTCATTCGAAATAAATGCCTACTCTTCTTTCTCCAAAGGCATTGACTATTTTTTTAAAAAAAGGGAATTTGATTTTGTTTTAGCATAGCTCAAATATGTTTCGCTTCAGCTCATGTATTCTTGGAGATGATGATTCATCTGCTAGCTAAGGGAAGGGCTGTTCACACATACTTGATCAAAACAAGTCTCAGGTTGAGAGAGTCTTCAGAAAATGATAGGTCTTCCCTACAGAATCTATCAGAATTTCAGCAACAAATAACCACATTTGAACTATTGAGAACCCTAATGCATTAATAGGAGTCCTCATTAGCGTGTATTCTTCTGCCTTGGTACTTTATATTTAGTGAGTACTTAAAATAGTTTCATTTTTAAATAATTTCAAACTTACAGAAAAGTTGTAAAATACTATAAAAGAACTCCCACATACACTTCACCCAGATGAACCAATTGCTGACATTTTATACATTTGTTTTACCAGTCCCTCTAAACAGACATATAGATAGACATATTTTTCTGAATCATTTAAGAGTCGTCTTTTACTTCTAAGTACTTCAGTATCTATTTCCTAAAACATAGAATTTGCACTTGTACAACCACAGTGCAATTACCCAAATCATGAAATTTGACATCCGTTTGATACGATTATCTAACTGCAGACCTTATTCAAATTTCATCAGTTGTCCCAATAATATGTATTGTAACCTAAAAGGTATTTTTTTAGAGTTCCAGATCCAATCCAGGATTGCCAGTGAATTTAGTTACTTCTCTTTAGTCTCCTTTAATGTGGGCTAATTTCTTAGCCTTTTGTGTCTTTCATGATACTAACATTTTTTAAAGAGCACAGGACATTTATTTTATAGAATATTCCTTGATTTGGATTTGTCTAACATAGCCACATGGCTAAATTCAAGTTATACATCTTTTTTGAGCAGGAATTTCAGAGAAGTGGTATTGCATGCTTCCCAGTGCATCCCATAAGGAGACACATGACGTCTGTTTGATGTGAACTTGGATCACTTGTTTAAGATGAGGTCTACCAGTTATCTTTATCTCTACTTGTGATTTGTGAGGAAATACTTCAAGCCCACATCAATGTACTGCACCTCATCAAACTTTCACTCCCTAGCTGTGACATTCATTGATGATTCCTGCCCAAATCAGTTGGTACTTCGAGTCACAAAATGGTGATTTTTAAACTTTATCATTGATTAGTTGACATTCTACTATAAGAAATAGCTTTTTCATCTTATTTATTTACTTATCTGTCAACTTATCTGTTTATTATGGATTCTTATATTACTTTCAATGGTTTGTAGTCCAATAGTGTCATTATTTATTTTGATACTCAAATTGCCCCAGATTTGATCAGTCTTTTAAAGCTGACTTCTGTGCCCATTTGACATGTCCATATCATTATAAAAATTTATTTTTGAGTACTTCTCTTCTTTCTGGTACAACAAGATATTCCAAATTCATCTTGTGCTTTCCTTTCCCCAACCCTGGAATCCCAAGACATTTCTCCAAGAAGTCCTCATTCTTTTCAGTGGGAAATGTTATCTAGGAACCAAGATCTGGGTGGCACACGTGCACAATCCTACCAAGGTATTACTGCTTCTGGGCCCTTCAGCTCCTGAGCTAGGAGATACATATACATGATGAGTACTTTGTATGCTACAATTGAATTTTATAAAATATTCTGTAGTTCCATTAAAATTATATCCATGTGAACTCTTCTTCTAAATGATAGCTTGAAATAAACACTTATACAATTTAAGCAGATATTTAATATCTATTTGTACATCTGTTGTTTCAGTATTGGAAGTATTGCATTAAACCATGTTTTAAGTCAGTTTATATTTGATCCAGTGTTCATGGTGTTTTTCCCTTCTCAAGTAAGAACAATATTCCTGGTATTACCAGTAGAGCATTGTCTTTTTACTACAATCTGCTGAAGTATCTGAGAATCATCCCTTTGATAAAAAGGTAGGTGAGTGCACATACCCTCATTTTCCTTCCACTTAGGGTATTCCCCTTCTGTTTATTTAGGGATCAGAGCATGGGAGAAGAAAGTGAGTCAAGAAAAGCAAATATATGGTGTTTTTATAGTTAACCAATAATTTACTCCTAACCTAGGGAGGTTTCCTTGGTACTCTGTTTTCCAAAGACAAATAAAATATCTTACTCATAGGTTTTCAGGTTATTTGGAGATTTTTCCACCAGATAACTGCTTGGTACATATCCTTCATGCCTGTTAAAAGGAAAATTAGTGTTTAGATTAATTAGTGTTTAGATTAGATAGAACTTTTACATCTTCATTTTATAGGTTTAATCCACTAAAAGTTATTTAAAGATGAGGGAGTCTCACATTATTTGGTATTTGTGATAAGACATTTCAAAGTTTAGAATATAAGAATTGATAAAAAAATAACAGCAACCTGCTATCTGTTAAAGGCAATAAATTTCACCATTAAAATATGAAACATAACTAAGAAGTGGCTATTTTATTTAAAAAGCTCTGTCTGCTACTTTCCTCATTGTGAAATTTCCTCTACTGGAAAAAAAGATTAATGTTCAGTCTCTATTTTCTTTAAGGAAACATTTTTTTCGTGTGTGTCATAGTCAGTATTTTTTCCACTTTAGTGCCATCTTTTATAGTCAGGAAACCAAAATAATTAAAATATAAAAGATGATTTTCCAACCACAGGTTCTCAAAGATACCATCAGATGGTTTTGCAAGCTTTTTAATTTAAGGCCTCCCTAACTGAGCTTCTTCAGATATCAATGGTACAAACATGAGGGAAAAAGATAAGATCAGGTTGGATTTGGGGGTGGGGAATCACTTTTGAGCAATAATTAATAATTGTGCATAAATAAAAGCATGAACAAATTAATATGGGTATTGAAATGATTTGCATTTGTGTATAGCTTTGTAGTTTTCAAAGCACTTTCAGATTCATTGCCTCATTTAATAACACCAGGTGAGAGCTGTGTCCCTTCTACTCTTTGGACCTCTGTCGAATGAGGGACCTAAACTAGATTATACATAAAATCCCTCCATACTCTGCCAATCTGTAAAGATGCCTGATACTTTCTACTTCATAAAGTGTTTTAATTTTTCTTATAATAAGGCCAATTTTCAATCTAGTGATTATGATTATGGGGAACATGTAATCTATGTCACAGAATTATTTTGAGGAATGAAGAAATTAAGAATGGAGATATCCATTACGGGATAATTATCTCGTGTTCTATGAGAAGTGGGCATCCAACCTCAGAATTTTCATTAACACAGAGCTCAAGGCAGCCATTGCCAATTGATGGGAGTTGGCTTGTTTTGACATTTGCCATTCCTTCTCTGTCTCTCTTTTGGAATCCCTTAATTATGTCTGGTTTTGCCACGCCATATGTTTACAATTACAACAAAGGATTAAACACTATTTTTGCTTTCGAATAGAATAACTGTGTTTTAATATAACAAGCAAGCTGGGTTATCTACACAAATGATGATAATTCTCATCACTTGTATGTGGAGATACAGAAGTTACAAAGTTCTGTCACTGGAATCATCTCATTGATTTTCTCAACCCTGTGAGACAGACAGAGCTGATATTAGCATCTGCATTTTGCAGGTAAGGAAAAGGATTCGCAGAGGTGAAGTGACTGGACTGTAGTCACACATGACGAGAGTAGCTGTGACTAAAGTCCGAGACTTCTGTCTCCCCATTTCATGCACTGTCCACTGCGCCGCACAAAATCAACCGGGGAAATTCTCAGAATGCTGACTCGCTGCTGGCCTTCTCTGATGCCCTTTGAAGTGCGCAGTCAAGCCTTTCTGCAGGTCACTGAACAAAGAGCAAACTGCCATTTGGGGAAGTAAGAGCTAGGAGAGGAAATTTCCTGACACATTAGATGTGCTAAATAATGTCAGTTGATTGAACTGACGAATTTCTGAGTAAGTCCCTTTGGTGTTTGTAGACCTAGGCAGTCTTGAACCTGTTTCCGATATGGGCCTGCCCCTAATAGGCAGGAGAAGGTGATGTGATCAGCCTCATTTGCCTCCATAAGTCAGCTAGCGAGGGAGGTTCCAGATGAGGGGCTTTAGGGTCAGCTTTTAGCTAGCAAACTATCTTGCCTCTCAAACCACCGGTCTGAATCTCACTACATTTTACCCCATCTCACTTCAGCCTCCACCAGCAACGGGGTTGATAAAGCCACTTAAAGAGAAGGCACCTGGAAAATGTAAATTTTGTTGTGTGTAAAAAGCAAAGCTTTAACCATAAAGGTGTTTGTAGCCCTCTTTTTCTAACCCATCGAATTGGTTTTCTTTTAAAGTTTAACGATACCCAGTGTTGGCAACACTTCCATAACCCCGTTGAAGGGGAAGTAAATTTGGCAAGCTTTTCGACCAAATTATCTATCAAAATTAAGATATCACACACTCTGACTCAAGAGTTCCACAGTTAGAAGTGTGATATATATGTATGTATGTATTCAAAAGCTTGCCAAGATATTCAAAAAATACAAGATCCTCACTGAAACCTTGTTTGAAATAACAAAGAAAACAAATAACCTGGCAACTAAATGTCCCACCATAAGTGATTATTTAAATATTATAATACAATCATACATTCTAACACTGGGTGGTTGTTTTAGAAAACTTGGAGAATTTGGGACACTAGAGCAGTCGTTTTAAAAGTGAGGTAGATTTGCATATGTTGATATGAAAAGATCTCCAGTGATTATCATGAAACGTTAAAGGCAAGATGAAGAGCGACTGGATCACCTTAGTGCGAATGAGAAAAGATGCATTTGTATATGTATAACTATTTGTTTAAGATACACAAGAAAGTGTTAATAGAGATTATTTTTGGATTTGATGTGGGGGGGGCACATGGAGAGTGGCTTTTTTTCCATGTATATTTCTCTCTCTGTTAGTTTTCTTTAAAAAATAAAACATTGACATAGAATATTTAGATGTCGCAATGATGGAGTGTTTTCTTTTGCTTTTTTATATGTTAATAATAACCTTATACTTTGAAAACATTTAAACCCTTAATATTAATATACAAGGATGTTCATTGCAGTGTTGTTTATATTTACAAAATATTGGAAAGAACCTAAGTGCCTAAAAAGGATATTTGCCAAATTAGAGTATATTTATGTGTTGGATTTATACAATCATTGAAATCATTTTCTGGAAAATATTCCAGAGCATGGGTAAATACCTCTGCTATATTACAAGAAAAAAAAAAAAATCCTTATAAAGCAGTGCGAATCTCATGCTCACAAGACGATTTTCATTCAAAAATCCCATAGTGGGCAATTGGCATTTGCGCAACCTTGTTTTCTTCATGAGTCATTTGGATGCTAGTTCAGTGATTGCGATTGTAACTAAATCTTTAGTATGTTCTTTCTGATGCTTCGTAATATAACCGCCAATCTGTGTTATCTCTACACACCTTTTCTTTCCACCAAAAATAATCACCTCATAATGGGATGTACCTTCCACCTCACCCAAATGCTCAAGAACAATAGCACTTTGCAGAGCAAGTTGCCAGTCTCTCAAATGTAGATCTCAGTGGGAAAACCCAGGGGATTTTTAGATGAGTTTGGGTCTGCAGTGCTTGAGAGGGCTACGGGGAGCAAGCATAGCAAGTGAGCTACGGGGAGCAAGCATAGCAAGTGACTGCTCCCAGCCACTTCTGAGAAGAAAGACTCGATTCAAGTACTTCCTTATCCTCCCTCTTCCTTCTGCCTCCGCTCTCCTACTGCAGCGCGGTGGTCACCCCGAGGGAGGCAGGACAGATCCTTCTGCTGTTTTCTTTGTTCTGACCACACCCCAAACACTGAGACAGCAACCACGAAGATGCCTTACCCATTCCTGTCCTGAACTCTCCACCAGTGGATCTCAGAACTGTCCAGCAGGCAGTACTCTTCATTGCATCGCAGCGCGAGTTCCTGGGGATCGTTGGTCTGGTAGTCATACAAGGCGATGACCACGGTTTCTTCAGGTTCTGGAAGTGACCGCTGGGGAAGGGAGACAAGAAGATCAAGCAAAGACATTAAAAGGAAGTGAAATACAAAGCAAGAGTAGCGGCTGGGCGCGGTGGCTCACGCCTGTAATCCTAGCACTCTGGGAGGCCGAGGCGGGCGGATCGTTCTGAGCTCAGGAGTTCGAGACCAGCCTGAGCAAGAGCGAGACCCCGTCTCTACAAAAAAAAAAAACAGAAAGAAAATTAATTGGACAGCTAAAAATATATATAGAAAAAATTAGCCGGGCATGGTGGCACATGCCTGTAGTCCCAGCTACTCGGGAGGCTGAGGCAGGAGGATCACTTGAAGCCAGGAGTTTGAGGTTGCTGTGAGCTAGGCTGATGCCACGGCACTCACCCCAGGCAAGAGAGTGAGACTCTGTCTCAAAAAAAAAAAAAGCAAGAATAGCAAACCCCTGAGCTGTAACTTGCTCCTGGGCCTATGCCCGGTCAACACCAGTTCCTACAATCCACTGAGATATCTATGGTGATACTCTGCCTTCTTCTCACTGGCTTTCTTTACGAGTTAGAATTACGGCGCTGAATATGACACAAAGATGTCAGTACCTGGAATTCATCACATTTTTCACTCTATGAGGTAAATTCTAACCACAGTGAATTCGAAGCGGCCACATGCTTTTCACAAAAGCCTGCAGGTTTCTCC
This sequence comes from Indri indri, assembly GCA_004363605.1. NCBI lineage: Eukaryota > Metazoa > Chordata > Mammalia > Primates > Indriidae > Indri > Indri indri. The sequence goes on from RJWJ010000427.1 coordinate 109,864, forward strand.
CTGCACCATGTCACATGCTGTAGCCTGTCCCCCAAATCATCACACTCTTGGTGAAGGAGATGCAGCCAACGGTAAGTCATTCTGCCCGAGTTTTGCCGATATGATTTGTGGGTTTGTCCAGATCCATGGAATCGTGGGCTACTGGGGCTGGAATTCCCCTGATAGATCATTTAATCCATTAATCTTTCATTTAGGATGGGGAAACTGAGGCCCAGGTGGGGAAATGGACATGGCCAATTTAGCACTTGAGTTAGTCTCAATGCTCTCCACTCTAGCACTTGGGCACCCTTCTTTCTCTTGTCGACTCTCTTGCTGAGAGGTCTCTGCTCCTCAGCACCTTTCTTAGGATGAGATGTTGAGGATGTGAAGAAAAGACTAGAAAGCAGAACATCAGCAGAGTTCAGGACGGGCACACCTGCTCTGGGCCGGCAGATTTTGTGAGACAGTAAATATGGGATATGATTGAGTTGCTGGCTAGAATGTGATTTAGTGTTGGGAAGTCACAAGTTCTCTAAGTACATTGAAGCATTTGGTGACATAACAATACTGGAGCTAAAAAAAAGGAAAATAAAAGTCTTGTCATACTGATGTAGTAGATCATCCCAGCTGAGCCCAGATTGGAATTTAACATCCAGACATTTGTGGAGCTTAGGAGGAGGTAGAATATTGGACAAGAGTTGAAGGCCTGACACTTTTGTCCTAAGAGCTACTGCTGGGAGGAATTGTGTTCAAGGTCGCTTGAAGGAGACAAAGAAGAGCTATGGCATGGCATTCATCTCTCTAGAGGTCAACTCACTGATTAATCCCTATGAAGAGAAAAGCCAGATCAGGGTCCTGAAGTTATGGTGGTACGTTTCCACAGCACATGTTGGGGCATGTTGGACATCTATGGGGGTATTTCGAATGTCACAAAGTTTGAGGTAGGCTATAGGCATTGAATGGATGAGGGCCAAGAATGCAAAAATCTATAGGGTCCCACATTTCCTACCACTTTAAATGTCCTGGTAGACATTCATGTGGTGAGAAAGCTGATTATACAGTGATTATAATATATAAGAAGATCCTAGATACTACCTCTACCCTTTGCAAAGTAGTGGGTTTCCCAGGAATGCAAATACCTTGTACATTGAGGGAAGATTATACTTTGTTTAGTTCAGAACTTTCTATTTTGGAAAATCATATCACAGGTAGTAATACTGTATTTGAGTCACCAATTCAACATCCCCGTATCCATTGCATTTGAGCTGCCAAATTCAATGGGATCCTACTTACAGGTGCAAGCAATTGATTATTTCATTATGTGTTCCAGCGGAGTCATGCACCAATACTTATACACAAAAACACATGTTATGTTTCATAAATTATATTTTCTTTCCTTTTTAGTTTTATGGTTATAGCAATTATTGATTCTTTTAAAAAGTATGTGTTTACATAAGTTGTATATTTATGAATTTCTTTTCAGGATATCAAAAGGAGCTTTACACATCTTTGCAATTGTGAATTGTAAGTGGATTAATAAAATGTGGTATGTGTATAACACGGAGCACTACTCAGCCATAAAAAATGGTGATCTAGCATCTTTTGTGACAACCTGGATGGAACTGAAGACCATTCTTCTACATTAAGCATTGCAAGAATGGAAAAACAAACACCACATGCATTCAGTACTAAATTGGAACTAATCATTTAACACTTACGTGCACATATGGAAGCAAAACTCAAAGGAAATCAAGTAGGTGGGAGGGGGGAGGAGAAGATGAGTAAATTCACACCTAAAGTGTACAATGCCCACTATCTGGGTGAAGGGCACACTTATAACTTTGACTCAAACTGTACAAAAGCAAATTATGTAACCAAAATGTGTGTACCCCCACAATATTCTGAAATTTTTTAAAAAAGGAGCTTTATAAAATATTTGTCATAAAAGCGGAGAATTGGGTCTGGTAGGATTGGGAACCACTAGATTGGAGTGAGAAGATCAAGAGATGGCATTTGGAGAAACTGAGGGTCCCCTCGCCTGGCTACTCTGCCACGAGCGTTAGAACAACGCTGGCCTCCAAGAGGTCTCCTGGCCCCAGCTGGGGAGAGCTCCACTGGGTGGAGAGGGGCCCTCCCAGACAGCCCAGCTAGTGGTGGCAGGAGTAGGGTGCTTTAATAGGGAGCCAGGGAGAAAGGACATGTGCAGACACATTCCTCAGTGGCCCCTCAGGAAGCCCTTAAAGGAAGGGCTGAGCTACCGTGGATGTGAGGGCACCTAGAGGAATTGGAATTTGGACATCAGTGCAAAGCATGACCTCATTTGCACCCATAGGCTAGAGAGGCCTGGGATTGTCGGTTACCTGGACCATGGACATTCTCTACCTTGACCCAGAATAACTACCCTCCCGCTCTGGAGGGCTTGCCCTGCTCCACAGTTTTTCTCTCATAGAACATAAGGCCTGTTGGCTCAGAATAGATTAGAAACATAGCTTCTCTGTATGCCAACCCAAGATGTCATTACCCCTCAGGTAACAGAACAACAAGGGGAAGAGAGAAATGACGTCCAGTGGCTCAGAGTAAGAAATGCTGCAATGGATTTAGGCATGTCGTTGAAACTCGAACAATGATTCCAAAACCCCTGTGGTCAGAATGCTCCAGACAGTGTTGAGGCTGCTCCTCCAAGAAGTCTGAAAGGCAAATGGCAGAGTCCGAGGAGACGTGGACCAGCCATGTTTTCTGTCTCTCACCTTCAGGGACACTGAAAATAAGACAAGTACAGACTGACTGAAGATGAGAGGTTTGGGTTTAGGCGGGATTGTCGAGGAAACTGTCTTCCAGCGAGGGCAGTGGGGTTCCGAACCGTGCCTGCCATGCCTTCAGGAAAGGTGGTGAGACAGTCTTCAGAAGGGGTATGAGAGAGAGAGAGAGAGAGAGAGAGAGCTCGTTTTCTGCTGCAGTTTAAGTACACTGATTTCCTGTTGTGAGGGAGCAGGCTGATGACAGATTTAAAAGCCAGCCTGAGGTTTTGAGGATTTAGAGCTTGCTTTACAGGGAAGCTGCCAATTTTGAAATGTCACCATGTTGGCTGGAGGGAAAAAGAGCAGAGCTCATTCTTCAGGAAGAAGCATGAGGAAGCAGAATCAGTAGGTTCTAGAATAAAGGGCAAGTATTCAAATGTGGATATTTGAGTGTTTATGTTGTCATAAGGTAAAGATCGTATCCCCAGTATAGTAGACACCAGTGGTTCTCAGACTTGAATGTACCTCAGATCACCTGGTGGCTTATTAGAATGCAGATTGCTGGGCCCCTCCCCCAGCGTTTTGGATGCAGCGGGTCTGGGGTGGGGCCTGTGATCTGCATTTCTAACACGCTCCCAGGTGATGCTGGTGTTGCTGGTCCATGGACCATACTTTGAGAACCACCTCTCGAGTTAACGACCACCAGAAACGCTGCCTCCTACTAAGTTGTTGAACAGCCTTGGGAAAGCCTCAAGACCTCTCTTGGGACTCAGTTTCCCAAGCTTTACAATGGGAATAAAACTGTAACCCTCTGAAGTGGAATAGAAAAGATAGTAAGGTCTAAAATAGATAATAAAGCTGTGGAAGTGCTTTGAAATTTATGAAGTGTTATGAAACGTACATCTCCAAAGTGCTTGTATATGAAGGCACAGGGTAAGTACATGTTTTCATAGAGATGTGAGCTGTTATTGTACTCCAGAGTGGTCAAGTGACTGGATGCACAGTTTGATACGGGGGTTTGTTGAGTGACTAAAATAAGGTGGAGATGTAGCAGCTGAGTGGTCCTTTACGTGGACAGACCCACAAGACAGTTCAGGCCCCAGAAACCCCCTGTGTTGAGTTCAGCTGAATCACGACAGGCTGCTGCATACATCCAGGGTTGGAGAAACACGGGCAGACGGGAAAATGCAAGTAGGAACGTGCCCGTCAGGGCTCCTGCAGCGCTGTGGGCCTCCCACGCCCAGAGTGTGGGCTCTTTCACTCACCCTGTTGTCTTCAGGTGTAGGAGGAAGAGGCTTCTTTGAAGCTGAAACAAGAAAAACAGAAAAAGAAAAAAATGAGCATGAAACCCAACCAACCCAACCGGAGGTGAGCAGCTGGGGGGCTTTTCGGAGAAAAGGGGCCCAGGGAGAACAACAGAACAGAAGGGGCCAGAAGGAGACAGAGACACAGAGAATCCAGAGCCGGAGCCCCTCTATAATCTCTTCCAGCCACCTGCTTCCCCTTCCCCTTTTCTAGGGGACACCAGAGGCTTCTAGAAGTCCATATTCTGGCCCCTCTTTTTCTGTGTTCCGAGGAAAAGCCTGACAGAGGGGTTGGACTTGAGCCCTTCCCTGTGGGCACAGAGACTTCCACCAATGCCTCTGCCACCTGCTAAGCCCAGGGGCGGGAATCGATGACTCAGGGCAACAGTGACTCACAGACTTCCTAATGCTGCTGGAGCCTGAGGAGGGGTGGAGGAGGTGGGAGGTCACCGTGCTGCCGGCTGAGCTGGCTGGAATCCACCTCTAGTTGCCTTAGGGCGTCTGACTGTGTGTTCTTTCTGCTTCCCTCACGCTACCTCCCCCCGCATCGCTCACTCTCTGCTCATCTCTTCCTGTCCCCGCGTCCCCCTCTCTTTAGCTGTCCTCTCTCTTCCTTCTTCCCTTTCTCCTGTCTTCTCTCTCTCCCTTTCCCTCTGTCCTTCCTTTTATCCCTCCATCTCCCTCACCGTTTCTCCTCCGAGGCACGGCAGAGGTCAGGCCTGGCTCCGCGTAGCACGGGTGCGTGTCCGTGTGTGTCTGGGAGTATGTGGGCACCGCACGGGCTTCAGCCCGGTACGAAGATTTCTTTCATGATTAGAGACGAGAAGAAAATGGGCCGCACGGGTAGGTGGTGGGCTGTTCATCCCTGCATGAGGCCGACTTGAAGCCGGACGGCCCGTGTCAGGGATGCGGGAGAGGAGAGTCACCCAGTGACGCTGACTCCGTAAGCAAGGGCAGGCTGGGGTGTTGGCGTGGGAAATCGATTAACGGAGAAGAAGGAAAACCCACGTGATCGGAAGTACAGTTCCCATTTTGACCTCAACCTGGAGCCAGGAGACTGGCCTCCCAAGCCCAGCTCCACCCCTACGAGCCGTGTGGCCTTGGGCCCTTCCAGCCCCGGACATTCTGTGCCTGGTCTCTCTTTCTGCTCCCTCTGGCCCTGCTCTTCCCCTCCTCCCACTCCCTCTGTGAAAAGTTAGTACGTGGGGAGATCAGGGCCGGTTCTGGTTGCAGAAATGGGTGTTGCTGTGGGTTGGGTGTAGCAAGGTCTATTTTCACTCAGGCACTCCTGCTGCTTCCCAGACACACACAGGCACTGCTATATCTCAGCCTCAGAGGCTTCCGTCCACAAATAAGAAAGACTAGTAGACACAATCACCATGTATCGGCAACTCATGAGGTGCCAGCGGCTCACCCGCTTTCCATAACCCATGGAAGTGCCCAACAACCCCACACGGTAGTTACTTATTGTCCTTATCCCCATTTTACAGGTGAGGAAACTCAGAGGCTCAGAGGGGTTAAGTAACACATATGAAGTCACCCTGCAAGAAAGTGGTGGGCTGGGACTCCCCTAGATGTTTTTTCACTCCAAAGCCCGTGCTCATAGACCCTGCGCTGTCAGTGTGCCTGACCCAGGCAGCCTGCGAGCTTTCACCCCGGGCCAATGACCGCGTGCTGTGTTCACAGCACAGTGAGCTTCTCGAAGCCTCTGCTCCGCATTGTGTCAAAACTGTGAAGGGCGAGGTTATTTAGCCAACTCAGGAGAGGGGAGAGTGCGGAGATGCTCAGAGGGGGAGATGGCAGCGGGTTGCAAAGCAAAGGCAGAACCATCGGCAGAGCGACTGCCTGGCACACGCACGGGAAGCACCGAGGTGGTCAGGCCTCGGGTTCACGTGGGGAGGAGGAACTCGGCACGACCAGCCGTCCCTGAGCGTAGTGCTGGTGGTGAGTCATTCAGATGCTCCTAACACCTCAGTCACGTGTTTGCCACTCAGTGGAGGGAAATGCTGTGCACCCTGGAGAGGAATAGCTGCAACACACATGCAAAAATTTTAAAAATTGCGAAATGGAAACACAGATGCAAAGAATTTCAGAATTGGATGGGGGCTTACATATCAATTCACCCTAAGCCCCCAAGACCTCCCCTACTATTTTAGAGATGAAGACATCAGAGCCCTTGGTGGCCAAATGACGCATCTGAGGGCCCACAGCAAGGTGCTGGCAGGAGTTTGGAGACCAGACCTGTGGCTTTGGGAAGGGCTTTCACTCACGGAGATGAGCCCCTGCCATCCTTTTATGATGGCAGATTCCAACTGTGTATTAAAACCGTCCCTCTCTTTTTTGTCAAATACTGGCCTTGGTGAGTACGGCCAATGGGACTAACGTGGAGGGTCATTGACTTCCGAAACTTGGTTAGTATTGTGTTTCTGGGCCAAGGGACTGATAACATTGAAGGACTCTCTTTCCCAAGGTGCAGGGTGAGAAATGGTGGTTTTTAACGTAGTACTGAGAGGAGGCGTGACTCAGGAAGCCACGGAAAACCCAGCCGTGTGTTACATCCGCCTTGGGTTGTCAAGCTGAGGTATTAAACGTTAGTGCAAACAAGAAACTGACGGATGAGAAAAGGTAACAATGGCAAAAGAGGTCGAGAGGAAAGGAAAATGGGAGCAAAGCAATTCGCACGGGCCATGTAGCAGCTGTGTGGCCTGGAGGTATCCATCCTTTAACATCACACCATCTGCCCGGAGGGTTGAGAGGAGCAAGGGCACAGTGAAGGTGAAAGTGCATTAGGGTGGAGTTGCACTCTACTGGTGAAGGCCCCACGGTCATGGCATAAGGTGAAATCGAGTTGCAGTCCAATCCCTAGGACCTGAGCCTTTGCTATCAACGGCCAAGAAACAATTTCTTTTGTTTGCACTTTGCATCTAGACTGTGGCCTTCTTTTCTCTGAGACGGGGGAGGTCAAGGGTGAGTTTGAAGGGGAAGTGGGGAGAAGCCACACGGTAAAATAAAAAGCTTTTTTTTTTTTTTACTTCCTCTCCCCTTAAGTGTATAGAGCTGAATTTGTGTAATTAAACAGATGTAGGATGTGATGCCACTGTAAGAAATATATAATAACATGTATCACTCAAGGCTGTCTCTGTATTTTAAGATTTAAGTAGACCAAGCCATTCAAATTTCCTAATGTGAAGGTGATAGCAGGGCACCTTGAACTTTACTGTGCACATAAATCTCCTGGGCATCTCGTTAAAATGCAAATTCTGATCCAGTAGGTCTTGAGTGAGGCCAGAGAATTTGCATTTCTAACTAGCTCCCAGGTGTTACTGATTTTCTTGGTCCAAAGACCACGCTTTGAGCAGTCAGGAGCTATAAAGACATCAGCATTGAGACGAGAAAGCATCAGCAGACTGGTGGTAAAGGCATATGATTCTCCTTTGAAAATGCAGAAGTTTGCATTCCATCCCCTGGCACCCCTGACGATGGGAAGCTAAAAGCTTTTACTCTTTTATACTTGTTTCATGAAGAAAGGGAATCCCCAGTCTCTTACCATTCTTGGTTGGATCATACTGGGCACAGCCCGTTGCAAGCTTCTCCAGCTGAGAACAGCATCTCCACCTCCCATCCATCCAGAAATTAGGATGGTACTTGGACACCAAACTGTTGTTATTCCTCGTTTCTGAAAGGGATTGGTGCCAGCAGAACAGTTATTTCCAGGTCAGTCTATCGAGGGCCACCAACTTTATAACTGCTTGAGATTGGACCCTGCTGTGTGGGCCTGAGTGAGTATTGCCCAGAATAGTCAGAAGAATGGCCTTGACCAGAGCATGTAAATTCACTGTGCCATGTACTGCTGGAGTGCGTGTTGGATTTAGGCATCAGCAGATCTGGGTTGTTGTCTGGCTCTGCCTTGGGTTAGTTGTGTGTCCTTAGGTTAGGCAAACCCTCAACTGAGCCTCAGTTTCCCCCACTATGCAATGAGGTTAGACTGGATCGCTGGGCTCTACAAAATGACTAAAGGGTAATGGGAAGGTTGAGAGAGGGTCGATTTTGAGATTCCTACCCTTCCGCCTCTCCCGCCTTCAACCACAGCAATTTTGCTTTTATCCCTTTAAATCTGTAGCTTTGAAGTAAGATTTTGGTAGGGAAAGAAGGATCTCTGTTACTGAAAAAAAAACAAAAAACAAAAAAAAAACCCAAACCCAGAACTAGACAATTAATCTCTAATGATCCTTCCAGCTTAACATCCTGTGTGTAGAACCCCTTCCCAGGGGGAAAATGCCCATGGACATAGCTGGGCCTTTTTGATCACTGTTTACTTTAGTGTTTTTGCTCTATGTCCCATGACTGTGGTATTGGGGAGCCCTTGCCAGTTCCTCCAGCACTTGCCTATTCATATCCCATCTAAGGCTTGCAACAACTTCGGAAGAAGATACACTTTGTACACTTTGTATTTTTATTCTCATTTTTCAGGTAGAGGAGTTGTGGCTCCAGAAGTTTCAAATCGTTTGCTTACCCTTCATCCTCATAGCTACTTAGAGACAGATGACTATTGGAACCCAGATCTCCCGACATCCAGTGCTTTAGACTAAAGAACAATGATGTAATATTGATCCAGAGCTTTCTTTGGGATGGAGATTGCTCTAAGTGCCTTTCCTATTCTCACTCATTTAATTCTCACAACAACCCTATGACTGCTTTTAGTCAAAATTTTTAGCTGAGGAAATGGAGACACACATGAAGGTCAAGGAGCTTCCCCAAGGTCACATGCTAATAGTTGGCGGAGCTGGGATTTTCACCTTGGCTGCCTGGCTCCACATCCCACACGCTTAAACACGGCGCTGGTTCTAGTTGTGCCATCAGGAAGAAGAGGCTTAAGAAATACCCTTTCTGATGGTCTGAAAAGCTTTCAAGCTGGCTGACACATAGTGGGTGCAGACCATGGGCCAGCCTGGTTCCCAGGACTTTACTCACATTGCTTTGGAGGCAAGTTCTATTATTCCCCCCTCTTTTCCTTTGTTAACAGATGGGGAAACGGAAGCACCACAGTTAAGGCGCTCGCCCAACTGTACATAGTAAATGGCAGAGCTGGGATTTAAACCCAGGTCAGCCCACTCCAGGGTCTACATCTTCTTCATGCTAAACCAGGAGTCAGCAAACTTTTTCTTAAAGGGCCAGGGAGTAAATATTTTAGGTTTGCTGGCCATGAACCAAAATCGAGGGTCTAACGTAGGTACTTATATAACCATTTATGGAACGCATGAAAATGTAGGTCAGAGCCTTGCAAGAACAGCAGCAGGTTGGATTTGGCCAATCCCTGAACTATAACTGGTTGTTGCCTCCTGGGCCCAGGGTGAGAACTAGAGACCTTCCACCAACACCAAAAAGAAAAAATGTTTGGCTATCAGCTGCTCTCAAACCACACTCTATTCTATTGGGGAACCCAAACCTGCTATACCATCAGGGGTATCAATGACTCAATGGCAGATGAGTTTAATTACCTTCTTTAAGAGCCAGCACCCAGCGCTGCCGGCTCTCGCGGTCTGGAGCAAACACATACAGGAGGTAGTTGTCATGCACAACCTGGAAACACACACACAGTCCAAGATGAGCGGTGTGCCTGGAGATGGGTGACGGCCAGCAGACTCATCTAGCTTGCTGGGCCATGGGCGGGGTCTCAGGTGTTTGTTCTTATATAGGCAAATATTTGGATGATTAGGGGATAGGTATCTTTTTTTTTTTTTCTTTCTTTTTGACAGAGTCTCATCCTGTTTCCCTGAGTAGAGTGCAGTGCCATCATCACAGCTCATTGCAACCTCAAACTCCTGGGCTCAAGCGATCCTCCTGCCTCATACTCCTGAATAGCTGGGACTATAGGTATGAACCATGATGCCCAGCTAATTTTTCTATTTTTAGTAGAGACAGGGTCTCACTCTTGCTCAGGCTGGTCTGGAACTCCTGAGCTCAAGCAATCCTCCTGTCTCAGCCTCCCAGAGTGCTAGGATTACAGGTGTGAGCCGCTGCACCTGGCCAGGTATCCTTGTTATCCAGATGTTCGGGTGCTATGAAACACAGGGTGAGCAGTTTAGGCTGTTCTTCTCAGATTTCATGTCACCAGTAAGCAATATTCCATTAAATCAAAATAGTAGGAGAGAGTTCTCCTGTTGACTAGAAAGCACATTTATCTTAATTTTTTAGTGATTAAAAAAAATCCCTGGGATATGAAAGAGTAAGATATTAGATGACAAATGTGTAATTGGGATATTTTTGTGACTGGGATTTTTAAAAGCTTCTTGTTTGGAAACAGTTAAAAACTCACAAGAAGTTCCAAAAATAGTACAGAGTTCCTGCGTACTTTTCATCTACCCTTCCCCACTGATAACATCTTACATAAACAGAGCACATTTTCAAAACCAGGAAATCGACATTGGTACAATACTATTCATTAATTACAGGCCTTCTTTGAATTCCACCAGCTCATTCACGCACTCATTTGTAATTGGGATTTTTAAGAACTGGGAAATATATAATAATACATACATGTCATTCCTTTTTTTTTAGTCCTAAAAATTCCAACTCATGGGGGTCACTTTTCTAGTAGAAAAAAGGCTCTTTTCTATGCCACACTAAAAATGAGACATTCATCCCGCAGGTTGGCAAACGTGAATGGTACCCTGGGTTGTGCAAGGAGATATCCGTGCCCTTGAAGCCAGAAATGCCAAGAGTCGGAAACAAGATGAAGACTCTAGAGATACCCTCCACCCACTCTGTCCAGCGGGACTCTCTGCAGTGATGGAAACAGTCTATAATCTGTGCTGCTCAGTACAGTAACTGCAAGCCACACATGCCTATCGAACATGTGAAATGTGACCTGTGTGACTGAGGAGCCGAATTTTTAATGTCACTTAATTTTTATTAATTTACGTTTAAATGTAAACATCCACAGGTGGCTAGCGGCTGCTCTCCTGGACAGGGTGATGCCAGAGAGTTCTCAGATTGTGCAACCTGAGTCTTTTTGCCTCCGAACCTCGAAGCCATTTATAACCAAGGACTGCAATGTCAGGACTAAAATGCACTTAAAGCACAGTAGATGCAGAGCCCGCCGTGGCAGCTGTTTTCCTTTCCTCGGGAGCAAAGTACTTGAGACTTTCCTTGAGGTGGGGGGACGTGGGCGAAAGGGAAATGAAAAATAGCCACCTTAAGATTCTGTGCCTAATCTTGTTAAATAAATGAAGGAAAGAATGAATGAATGTCATTGATCGAAACAACGTGGAAGTTTTCTTATGGGCTTGGTCTAGGTGCTAAGCCGGGACCAGAGAGTCCTCCCCTTCCTGCCCTCTCTCAGTGCCTGAGGTTTTAACCGTGGTCTAGGGAACGAGGAACCATCCACCTCAGGCCCGACGGACTTACCTGAAACGGGTATTTGTAGTGGCATGGGATGCTGATGTCACTTTTCACAATCTCGACACATTTGATTCGGGAGAGTTCGATGGAGCCCTTCAAAGTGCGCTTTTTCTGTGGGAAGACAAGCACATCCCATTTATGTAAGAGAGAAGACAGTATTTTTGTCCAGGTTGCTTCTAGAAATCCACTACTATATAAGATCCGTTAGCTTTGTAAACCAACCCCGGCCCTCCCGCCCAAATCTGCAGAAGCGGGCTCCTGGCCCTCGGTCTGAGAGAGGCACTGGGCAGACACCTGGGGATCACACCCTCTGGACCATTTTCTTGACTGGTTTCCACTCACGGAGCCACAGGGTCATGTTCTCTGCTGCCCTCGTTGGAAGCAGCAGCATTTACAGAACTCACAGCTGGGATGGGGAATGCGATCTACGGAAAATAAACGACACTTGCGCCAATTTTCTCTGCTCTGTGCCTGCCCATGACCTTATTAGCACAGCAACTGAGCTCAGGCTTGAGGTGGATGGTGATTTATTCTGTTGGTGGCACCTTTCTTTTCTGCATCTGGCTTCTCCATGTCCTTTCATGATACCCCTGCAGGACATTCCTGACTCTGTTCTAGAACTACTCCTTCCCCACCCTCCCCATCAAACATCACTGGAGCCTGGTCTCATTCCCCTGGAAACTTGCTAGATGTATTTCCCTGATCACTTATTCACGTAATGGTGTTTGTGATTTATAACGATGTTCCGAATTACCCATTTCTAAGGGTCCTTCTGCTTGGAGAGTGGATCTCAGGATATTTGCTGTCTTACCCAGCTGGACAAATCCTAGTGGTAGACTATTAGGGTCCAAGAAAGGCTAGTTAGAGAAGTGCTTTGGGAGAGAAGAAGCCTTTCACAGGTGCATAGAATGAGGCTGCCATTGAGAATAGAGTTTAACTCAGCTATGGGACCTATTGCAAAAGCATGTCATTGTACCTGGTGCCAATCAATCCCAAAAGACATAATCCCAGATGCCATAATACTGGATGCTGAAGTCCCAAAAGATCAAAATCTCTAATGTCTAAAGTCTTGAAACTCACAATTAGTGCATTTTCTGTTGTGTCCAGCATAGTCCCACCACGTTAGGCAGAACTATAACTTTGTTACTGTCTTCATTTGGAAATTAACTATGGTTCAGGGGGATGCATATGGGTATCAAGTTGACAAGGGGTGGACTTGCAGACTTAATTTTAGGTGTTAACTTGACTGGATGAAAGGATACCTAGAAACCTGGTAAAGCACTATTTTGGGTGTGTCTGTGAGGGTGTTTGCAGAGGAGATGAGTGTGTGGGTCTGAGTGGATTAGGTGAGGAAGATCTTCCCTCAAGGCTGGCGGGAACCATCCAGTCGGCACTGGGGGCCCAGAGAGAACAAATACAGAAGGAAAATTGGTCTCTCTCTGAGAGCTGAGACAGACTTTTCTTCTGCTGTTTTTGCTCAATCTCATCAAAAGACTTAGGTTGTCCGTCATAGCATTTTGGATGACCACAATTATATATTTCTTTATGATCCAGTTTATCTGCTCATAACTGTTATACCTGTCTGAGTCTCTTTAGCATACCTGAGTATTTATGCTTGCAAAACTAAGGGTGTTATTGCCTATTTCATTGTGTAAAGTGGCCTATGAAGTATGTTATGTTTTTATGTTTCTCAAATAAGTCTTCCTTTAAAAATGTAAATAAATGTATTTTAAAGAAATTTCAAAAATTATTTTTTCCAGAATTAAATTTTTTGGGATTTTGATCTTTCAGATTTTAATATTTGGGATTATCTCCTTTGGGATTATGGCCCAACCGCCATTATACCTTATTCTTTAAAAAGAAGTAGCAAATGGTGGTAAAATGAGCACGAGGTTGGAAAGGCTAGGTTCAAAGTAGGCCTCTGCCTCTGACTAGCTCTGTGACCTTGGGCAATTCATCAAACCTCCCAGAACGCTAGGGTCTACATCACATAAGAGGATAATAATAGCTATCTTTTAAAGGTTGATTGGAGAATAAAATGGATGACATAAAGAAGTACCTAGTTTATAACAGGTGCCTTCAATAAGGGCACCTTCCCAATTAAAGAGGTTAAGGAAGTCCTAACTATTGCAAGAGAGCCGCGATACATGAGTGTACTTGGTTATTATTTGGGGAGCTATGACATCATCAGATTCTCCAGAAGTGAGCTCAGTCTTTACTTTTTGTTTTGGGGTCTCCGGTCTGGAAGCTGATCTTTGCTTTAGTAGCTGAGGTACAGTACTTAGATAAAAAAAATTTAAGATGTAAGAAGTAGAGCCTGTCAAACACAGGGAAGCTTTGTGGTGTTTCGTTCTTAATTTTCTTTATAAAAACTACTTCATTCATTTTTGAAAGTACGAAATCTGCCCATGTTTATTGTAACAAATAAAAATAATAGAGGTGTGTGAAGAAAATATTTATAGTGACTTATTATCCCACTCTTCCCCATAACTCTGCGGTAGACCAGGTTAACTGTGTGGGATGCATTTGTCTCCTCTGCACATTTTTTGGGTATACATAAATGAAAATGAGCATCTACTCTACTTTCATACACAAATAAAGACGAGCATCGACTCCAACTATCTTCTCATTTGGAGTCTACCGCAGCTAGAAATACATGCCTTGATCCTGCCCATAATCATAGTTCTTTGGAATGGTTCATCTGTTTTTCACAAACAGAAGAGCACAAAGGAGCTGTCTTTTCAACAACCATCTGCAGCTACTGGTAAACAGGGAGCCTGAGCTTTGAGGTTACCTTGTTTTGACCTCTGTTGTGTTATTCCCTTAGCAGTATGCATAGTGAAATGAAACAAAAGGCTCATGACAGTAATAGGGCAACTCTGTTTGCTGACATTTTTGTCTTTGGAACCTACTAAGTCCTGAGCTCCCTAAGGGCAGAGATCAAGACATCTGTCCCATATCCCAGGTGCCTAGCACAGTGGCTGGCCCACAGCAGTGCTTAGTTGGGTCAGAACAAAGGGCGTCAAGTTGGAACACAGTTTAAACAATCTTAACCAGATTTAAGGCTAATGCATTTAGCCATTCAGGAAATATTTATTGAGGGCCGGCTATGAGCAAGGTGCTATTCTGAACTCAGGAAATGGAGTGATGAACATGGTAGACTCTCGTGGAGATCACAGTATAGTTGGAAAGGCAGGTAAGACAAACAGGTGCTAGAATGAGAATGGAACAGAATGACGTGATCAGCCTGTGGCCAGGGCAGGCCTCTCTGGAGAAAGGGTGTTTGGGAAGAGATCAGAAAGCTGAACAGGAGCCATTTGTGAGAAAGTCTGGAGGAGTATGAACCACAGCAAAATCCTGGGGTAGAAAAGTGCTGGATAAATAAGTCGTTAACTTATTTGCATCATTGTGATAAGGGCATAAAGTAGAGGGAAACATCAACTGGAGTTGTGAATAGGGATAAAAACTCTGCGTGAAGTTCTACAGCAGTACTATGTAACAGAAATATAATGGGAGCTCTACATGTAATTTAAAATTTTCCAGTAGGCACATTCAAAAAAGCACAAAGTAACAGGTAATAATAATTTTAACAACATTTTAACCTAGTCTCTAAAATACTATCATTTCAAATTGTAACTAATATAGAAAAGTGAATGAGATATATTCCTTTTTTGTACTAAATCTTTGAAATTGTGTACTTCGCAGCATATCTTGATTTGGACTTGCCGCGTTTCAAGGGCTCAGAAGCCACACGTGGCTGGCGGCTACCTTAGTGGGCAGTGAGACTCCAAGATTTCTGAGGAGGATTTCTCCTCTCAACTCAGATGATCCCCTTTGTTTTCTTAGTGATTGCTGATTCCAAACATGGATTTTAAGAGCCATTTGTGCCTGGGCAGTCTGTTGGGTGATGCTGCTCTAAGGCTTGCTCTTCTGTTGGAGTGAATTTCGCGGTCCGCCATTAACCTTACTACTAAATGAGTGCTTGGGTCCCCCTCACAATCCATTCTGTCCGTCAGTCTGTCCAAAGGCCCTGCGGCTGGTTCTCCTTGGATCTCATGAGATCTGATACTTGGTAGACAGCAGGACCAGCCACACGCTCCCCAGATGGTCACTGGGAACTGGCTGGTCAATGAACTTAACACAACTCAGTGTCCAGGAAATGGTGATTGCCTGTAATCATCCCAAATAACGGGTCTTTTTCTGAAAAATGCCAGGGTAAAACCCTCCAAGGAAACCACACAAAAGCCAAAAGCCAGAGAAAGAGAGAGATCAAACACAACCTGCCCTCATTCTTACTTATTATTCTGTCTGCGTCACTCGGGTGAAAGTCACAGGACCTCACTCACCCTTATCTCTTCTCTTGGCCACGTTCAAAGCCACACCGTCCTCATATTCTAATGTTTCATCCCGGACATCTGACACATGTCCTACACAATCCAAGATGCTAACACCTACAGATTTGCACAAAGGCAAGCTTGTGCAATCAGATTTTACATCCTTTTTCTTTTTACATTAATATTTTTTCCTCTTTTTCTTTTTTTCTTTTAACAAACCCTTATGTGGAGGGCTGACTTCCAACAGATCACAGCAAGGGAGCCGCTCTGCTGCTCGCAAAACCCCGACCCAGAAGCAGATCATCTACAAATGGGTTAGCACCAGCTTTCCCACAAATGTGCATTGCATTATGGACAAGGGGGCAATGTTTTATGTTAACATTCTGTACAAAATAAAATTGGATTGTGAGTTTCAAAGAGAGAGGCAGGAAGAAAAATAAAATACAATACCATTTTTGAACATTTTTCATACTTCAGGCACTCACATTCCATCTCATGTAATCGTGATCCTACAAAGTATTATGTCCTCATTTTATAGGTGAGAAAATAGAGGTTAAGAGAGGCCAACTCTCTTACTAAGTAGAAGAGCAGCCTACAAGCTCAAGTCTGTGACTCCAGAGTTTGAGCACCTAACCAACATGCTTCCCAGCTTTGCACTTGCCCCAGCTTTCCACAGAAGACTTTCATTGTCTCAACCGAGTGCTGGAAAATCAATTGTGTGAACTATTTCCTCCAGACATGGCCTAGCAGAGCTTTGTTTCTGCCTCATTTGGTTGTGCGGTGCATATGTTGAATTTCAAAGATGGAGCACGTTCCTTGGTTCCGCAGAATAACCACTCCTCTTTGCTCTAAAAACATGAGCTCCTTTCTTGCTAGACTAACCCAGCAGATACATCGGTGAGATGTTATGTACCTAACATGCACAGAAAAGGGACATTTCCACCTTTCTTCGAAACAGCAGAATTTTAGCCGTCTATTCCGGTGGGGCAGAGTGGGGGAGGCCGGAGCTTTCAGGTCGGGCGGCCTTGGGTTTGAGCCCTGCCCTCATTCCAATCTGGGGCAAGTGTCTCAACCTCTCATTTTTTTTTTTTTTCCCCTTAAAGTAGCATAATAATAGTCCAGAGTCATTGAGCTAATTTAGAGGATGTTAAAGAGCTACATAAACTTACTAGCAAATTAAAATTATTAAAGTGATAAACTCACTCAAATGTTACTTGCTTTCCTTTCCTTCTCCAAACGCTGCCCATGAAATAAGATCTTGTTTTTTGGTTTTTATGTGCCCGTGTTTTCTTTGGGGCAAATATGTAATCAGGAACTACCATCTGGGAGGACAATATTGATTTTTAACTAGCAATAACTGGTGATGCTGATGAGCAGAGTCATTTGTTCATTTTGTCAATTATTTGTCAAATCAGGGCAAAACCGAGAAAGGGGCTTGTTTCCAGGTTTTCCCAACATGAGAGAGTCCCATTCTCTGTTGCAGGGCGTTAGCTTTCTGCTTCGCCTTCCACTCTCCTGCCAAAACCTCCCCCAGGTACTCACTCACCGAAGGTGTAACTTAACTGGTAGCTCAAAGCTTGGCTCCTTTCTGAGGAGTTTGTATTTGGATGGATATCAGAGACGAGACTTGAGCCAAGAGGGGGCTTTAAGAATGGAATTCTAGGCATCAGCTGAGAGAGTATTTTTCAGCAGCAATTGAGTAGGGAGTGGGGCATTTAAGACTTCCCTGGGATCACACTGTAAAAGTAGTGATATACAGCATTCATCAGAGTTTCTTTAAAATCAGGAAATCTTTCTGATGACGATTCTGACCAGGCATTACAAATATTTTGCTCCGTGCCTCTTCTGGGTGTAGCACAGCCATTGTACCCATCTAAGATCATACAGTAACATAAGTGAAATCAAGACTGATGTCATATGAAATGAAACTTAAGTGACTGATTCGGGTGTTGTTTTCCCCACTCACACTAAAATGCAGAATATCAGTTCTAAAATTGGTTTTGGGGGGCTCTTCCTCGATTCTGCTTTCATCCCCTCAGCAAAACTTGCTTGGGGAGACCCACAAATTCCCTCCCATTCTCTTTTTTTTTGAGACAGATTCTCACTCTGTTGTCTGGGCTAGAGTGTTGTGGCATCAGCCTAGCTCACTGCAACCTCAAACTCCTGGGCTCAAGCCATCCTCCTGCCTCAGCCTCCAAGTAGCTGGGACTACAGGCACGTGCCACCATGCTCAGCTAATTTCCTTCGCTCCTCAGCCCATCTTTGGCTGGACCTGACCCTACCACGCTGTAAAGCTCTGGGCCAGGGCTTGAGCTAAGGCAGTTCATTTCAAGGCTCCCGGACCAACTTAAAGCCAGGAAACTCTGATCCGTCCCACACCTGCCTTCTTTTCTTTCCTCTTCTCCACAAGACCTCTTACTCACAGCCGGCTCGCACTCTTCGGGCTTCCTCCACCGCAGAATTTTCACACTGTGGTTTTACTATGTGCCTAGTTGTGCTGTGGGGAAAACAATTCGGCTTTTCTTCTTCTTTTTTTTTTTTTTATTTCAGCATATTATGGGGGTACAGATGTTTAGGTTACGTATGTTGCCCTTCCCTCCCTGCCCCGCCAAGTCTGAGTTTCAAGTGTGTCCATCCCTTGGGTGGTGCGCATTGCACTCTTTGTGTATGCATATACCTGTCCAATTCGGCTTTTCTTAAAGCCTGCCATCTTTTCCATAGTAGCACCTTGACTACCCAAAAGAAAAAAGTGAGAATTTTGCAAAAAGAAAAAGGAAAAAGAAAGAAAAAGAAAGGAACGAAAAGAAAAAGAATTATTCTTACGTACAGTTTTCAGAGGGCAATTTAGGATCCTCTATTAAAACTATGAATGTATTTTCTCATAAGAAACTACTAGGAGCAGATAGCTGTGGGGTGGTTCTGGGGTTTGGGAGTAGGGGGAGGAAAGAGAACTTTTCATTTCATTTCATATCCTTCTATACTGTTTGAATATTTTGTCATGAACATGTATTTCTTTCATTGTACTAAAAAACAACCAAAATAAACAAATATATTTCCCTTATAGGATTTATCCTATAGAAACTTTTGTTCAAAATGTATAAAGATGTAGGAAGGAGGCTGTTCACAGCAGCATTATTTATTACACTATGAAACCTAGAAAAACTTAAATATCCATCTATAGACAAAGGGTTAAATTGATTATGGTTCATCCGTCCTGTGACTACTCTGTCACCATTAACAAAAAATAAAGTTGATCTATATGAAAGGACAAAAATATATATTAAAAGTAAAAAAGCAGGTTTGAAGCAATAAATGGAGCATCGTCTCATTTTTTTGAAAAAAGAGATAAAATATACATTAGTATATGCAATATCCAAAGAAATAATACAAGAAGGAAAATACTCCAAGACAGTAACGCTAGTTCTCCCTTGTGAGTGCCACTGTGGCAGAATTTCACAGTGAAAGTAATATATTTCCATGATATCTGGAGTTTTTTTTTTTTTCTTTTTTCTTTTTGAGACAGAGTCTCACTCTGTTGCCTGGGCTAGAGTGCCATGGCATCAGCCTAGCTCACAGCAACCTCAAACTCCTGGGCTCAAGTGATCCTCCTGCCTCAGCCTCCCGAGTAGCTGGGACTACAGCCATGCGCCACCACGCCTGGCTAATTTTTTCTGTATATATTTTTAGTTGTCCGGCTAATTTCTTTCTATTTATAGTAGAGACGGGGTCTCGCTCTTGCTCAGGTTGATCTCGAACTCTTGAGCTCAAACAATCGGCCCGCCTCGGCCTCCCAGAGTGCAAGGATTACAGGCGTGAGCCACCATGCCCAGCCTTGAAGTTTTCACAGTGAGTGTGAAGCAAGATGAAAAGCAGAGAAATGAAAATATTTTAGAGCAGTCAGAAATTTTAAAAGCACCACAGTGTAATACAACTTTGGCAGGTGGGAGAAGGCTAAGGGGTACACATCAAATGCTGGGTGTGCAAAATGGTGCAATTCCATTTGCCTTTGTAACCTCATAATCCCATTAACAGTCAGCAGCAGCCAAGCAGCACCTGCCACCTGCTCTTCTGTATCCATGGAGGTTCAAGTTCATGACAGTCCCTCTCTTGAATGATAGCATTTTCTTCATAAATTCTACAATAACAAAGCAATTCAGTGTGCTTTTATATGGGTATATTTATCTTATAAGTAAAGCAATAATTCAGAAATAATTTCTAAGCCCCATTTATGTTAGATAAAGATAACATGATCCTAGCATAAAAAAATGTGTTTGCTTGGATTTGCTTGCAAATGTGGGCAGAGAGAAAAGGGCTTATGTGCAAACTAAGAGAAGAACTAAGTGACATATGACAAGCATAAAGCAAATCCTCAAGGTGTCCTGCACATTGTTTCTCTTAGCATCTCTGGTCTCTTTCAAAGCTCTTCTTCTTCCCAGAATAGGAAATACGAGATGTTTAATGAGATTGAAAGAATGTAGTTTTTGTATCTTATTTTCAAGCACAGAAGAATCAAGCAAAGGTATTTAAGTTAATAACAATTTCATTGCATTTCAGATCATAATTCCTTGCACAGAGGTGATGTTCGATTAATATTTTCGAATTGATTGATTGAGGGAACAGCAAGTAAGACCAAGTATGCATCAGGAAGTGATAATTGCGGACCCTATCACAAAACTCTTAGTGGAAATGATTTGGAATAAGATTTCCAGAATGATTGGCAGGTGGATCAAAATCTCTTGACAGTAAAAAGGAATGTTAAAACTAGTCTGCACAAAGGGTTTAGCTAATAGATAAAGGGCTCCTACAGATTATTAAATAAGATACTAACAATCTTAGAGAAAAATGGGCAAAAGGAATATAAATTTGTGAACGTATGAAAAGATGCTCAAAGTCACTATGATAACAGAAACGCAAATAAATTATATTTAGATATCGTGTTTAAAATCTATCAGACTGGCAAAGATCAAAACATAAGATAATAGTGTTGGTGAGGTTTTGAGAAAACATCTCTCACATGTGGCCCTGGGGAATGTTCATTGGTACAACCGTGGAGAGTAATTTGCTCATATTCAACAAAATAACAAATGCAAATATCCTTTGACTCAGCAATTCCACTTTAAGAAATGTAATCTATAGACTGGAGTTTCTCAACCTCAGCATTATTGACATTTTGGGCTGAATAATTCTTTGTTGTGAGTCTGTTCTGTGCATCGTAGGATATTTAGCAACATCCTTGGCTTCTATCCTCTAGATGCCAGTAGTGTTCTCCCCAATTATGGCAACCCAAAATTTCCTTAGACATTGTCAAATGTCCCTTGGTGAGCAAAATCACCTTTGGTTGAGAACCAACTATTACAGAAAAACTCATGGGAAGTGCCATTATCTACAGGGTTAGTTATAACCCATTGTTTGTTATTACAAAAAACTGGAACCAGACTAAATGTCCATCATTAAAACTTTTTGTATCCATACAATGAAATATTATGCAACTATAAAAAAAGAAAGAAGAGTATCTTTGTGTATCTGCATGGATAGATCTCCAGGATATATTGTTAACCAACTGAAAGAAAGGTTAAGAAGCATGTGTAGAGTATGCCATCATTGTATAAAAAGTCGGGACAGAGACTGCTTATATGTATTACATTTATATGCAAAACTACCATTGGAAGAATTTATAAGAAATTATCCTTTTTGCTTTCAGGTGGAGAATCAGTGTGGCTTGGGACAATGATGGGAGATTTGTTACTGTATAACAATTTGCAACTGTTCTTTAAAATTAGGTGAACATATTATCTCTTGAAGAATGAAAAATTAAAGCTGGGTATGGTGGCAGGTGCCTATAGTCCCAGCTACTTGGGGGGTTGAGGCAGGAGGATCACTTGAGCCCAGGAATTTGAGGTTGCTGTGAGCTATGATGATGCCACTGCACTTTAGCCCAGGCAACAGAGCAAGACCCTGTCTCGAAAACAAACAAACAAACAAATTAGTCTGCATTTTGCAGGAAGTCACCAAACAAAAGTGGCTATTAATGCGCAGATGTGAAGTCCATAGGCACAGAGGCACGTGGGCAAGTGTTCATTCCAGCAACAGTTAATTCTGTTTTGTAAACCAATTATCTCAACTTGAAACATGCTTGAAAAGCAATGCGAACAATACTAACCTAATGTCATTGAGATGTAAAATAGACTTTTTCTAAAATTAGAACAGTTTTTTCCTTGAATTCAGAGAAATTTGGGATCCGTTTGTGGCAGCAGGTTCATCTGCTGTGCCCCTGGCACAGCCAGGGGCCTGCGAAGATCCCTTTTGCCTGTCTTCTCTGCCCTC
This sequence comes from Indri indri, assembly GCA_004363605.1. NCBI lineage: Eukaryota > Metazoa > Chordata > Mammalia > Primates > Indriidae > Indri > Indri indri. Next base: position 131,944 of record RJWJ010000427.1, read on the forward strand.
TGTGCTTACATCTATTTCCAAGTGACCCGGACTCTGTGGATGTACCTCTGTGTCCAAATGTCCAGTGGAGGTTACTGTATTTCACTCTCGGAACCATTCAAAAGCAAATCATCATGAGTCATGACTTGTGTTGCTATCCCGTGGATTCACTGTTCTCAGGCTTCAGTTTGCAACCCACCTTTGCAATTTCCACCATACTCTAGTTCCCTCAAACAGTATTGTATACTTAATAGTATCCTTTAAATTGACTGACTTTTTTCACTTAAACAACTTTACTCCAGAAAGAAACTTTAAATCACCACCATAAATTTAAAAACACTCATTTCTAATATAAATTGTAATAAACACATAACTATTAAAGACATGTTAAAACCAGATTTGACCATCTTGTGTGCTCCTAGTAACACCCCACTTTAGGCAACACCAAACTGGGACCTTGCCATGAAATTGGCCTCAGTGTGGATTGGGGAAAAGGGCAAGGGTTGGTGTTAGTGCCCTCAATCTCACTTTCTACCTGGTCCTCCTTGTATGACCACTCTGGGTATAGCACTCCCAGAATGTTCTTCCCAGAAACTGCCCAATGAATGGTTGCTGCTGTTATCATTAGCTACTCTGGTCAACTAAATGGAGTTGAGGCTTATACAGCATCTTTCCTGGTGAGAGGTCATCCTAGGAACAGGACTGGATCTTCAGGGTTACAAGTCCAGAAGCTCATGTTTACCAGTTCCCAGAGTCCAGGTGAACAGAAGCACACTCCACAAAGTCACAGGAGACCGGCGAATTTACAAACTTGCAGTGAGAAAGTGGCTGAGATGCTTGTGTCAGTTTTTCAGAGAATTCTCACGAAAACTAATTCTACTTGGGTAACCAAAAAGATATCGGAAAAAGGCCACACTAATGAATGTGGGATCAAAGGATAGGGAACCATTACATCCCAAGGCATGGCATTGCCGTTACAGTTATCACCACTACTGTGACCTTGGGCAAATTACTTACCTTCTTCATATCCCGATTACTGCCTCTCTAAAACAAATTTTACTTTCAACTTCTTCAAAGAATTGAAAGGATTAAATGAGAAAATACGTAAAGCGTTTGGTTCTCTCCTTGTGACAATACTATTTTTTTCTATTGTTGTTGATGATGGTTGTGCTGTCATTCAGACAAGCCTCCTGGACAGACTGGAGCAATCCTTGGTCCCCACTCAAGACCTCTCTTAGAACATACTAGAAACTCACCAAAAAACCCTTGCCCCAACTCTCCCTTGTCAGCTTCTATTACAAGACTTCTCAGATCCAAACAAGTTTAGATCTGAAAATGTCCATTGAAGAACATTTAATCCAACTTTTAATATTTGTCCCAGATTGCGTGACCTAGGGAAAAATACTGAGCTTTTTAAAATCTCTATCTTCTCATCAATAAAATGGGGGTGACAGGATAACCTAGTGCATGTGGTTACCGTGAATATTTATGGTATAAAACATCTTAAGCAATTAACTCGATGCCCTGAAACACAGCAAGGACTCATTAAATATTGGCTGTTATTATTTTAAATTTTATGTTGGTTACATATGAAATGTCTGCCTTCCGTTTTAGGGTGTATTCTTGGGGTCATGCTGGAATTTTGACAATGTGCTTGTCTCATGAGCCACACAGTTATTAATCATCTTAGATGTATTACTTCCCGGAAAGGTTTTCACGCTTCGCTAATCTCTGTTGCTTATTGTGGATTCCTGACATTATTGACAGAGAGATAACGATCACATAGTTTCCACTTTTTTGAGCTGGAAGAGTCTTTAGAGATCATTTAGTCCAACCTTATCACATTAGAGATGAGGCTTATGAGGTTTTGAGGTGAAAAACTTTCTAAACTGGTTCTTGTCTTTCCTTTTTACTATTCAGTTTACACCCTGGGGAGAAAGTGGCCATGGAGTTTTGTCTAAAGACATCAAGTTACTGTCTCTGTGAGCACTGATCCTTCCTCTCACCCAGACATAATTCTCACACAGTTATAATCACGACACATGATGATCATATGCAAGGTGCCACAGAGACGCCTTGGTGATCCTTGGAAGCCAGGGGCAGGCCAAGGGGCAGAGAGGGTCCTGGGCAGCCTCCCTGTCCTACTTCAAGCAGAGCACTTCCACTTCTGTCTATTTATATGTGTGACGACATGTGTAATTTTGCATTAAAAGAGAGTTCCATATTTTTAACCACTAATGAAGTCCAATCCCTTGGATGTATGGACAAGAAGACAAATCCCAGATTGAGGAAGGAACTGGGCCAGGCCACGCAGGCGCCAAGGCTCCATTGTGTTAAGCTGCCCTGTTGTCGCTTCCTCACCTCATCCCACTTTTCTAGAACTACAGCCTGTCTGAGCATTTCAGTGCCTCTGGTCCTGCCTGAAGTTAGAACTGACCTCTATGGATAGCCCAAAAATGGCTTGTGTGACACTGTCCTGCATTTCATTTGCTCCTTGGTAAGGCACTTGGTGACCTAACCCAACGAGCTCATTCTTGTGATCCTTTCAGACCCCCTATGACAATCAATTAGGGAGATTGAGATTTTGCAGAGTAGGAGGCTTTGGGGCACCCCTTAAATCCCTCTGTGTAGGTAGTGGGTTTACCTCATATACATAACAGTGAGTTTAAATAAATCAACTCATCCATGTATAAAATATTACATATTTTCCCTCTCTTTCACCATAACATTCAAAGCCTATAAAACATAATGTACTTGAAATCACAACAATGGAATTCTTTTGTTTTTATTAGTTCCTTCTTAGAAACATAATCTTCTCTAACGGTTCTGATAACAGATATGGTGCCTCTTCTAGGGGCCCTGGGTGCTACTTGGATCTCTTTGGAAAATGATGTAGCAACAAATAATTGAGGCTAGAAAATGTTCTTATTCTATGACACAGTTATCATACTTGGGGCATTCTGTCCTAAGAAACTGATTTTATAAAGGAGACAATCCTATATCAGGCACACTAATCCTATATTAAGTACTACGATGTACCACTGCGTTCCCCACATCTAGCACAGGGTCCGGCACATGGTAGGTGCTCCAGAAATGTTTGATGAGCAAATGAACGAGTCTAAATATGCAAAAATAGAAACATTTCCTTGATACAGTGTTAGGTAAAGAACAAAACAAAAGCAAAAACACAATAATAATAAAGCGTTGGCACAATATACGTAGTTTTGGGGGAAAAGTCCTACATTTGAATTTTTATAATTCAAGCAGGTATAGTTTCTACAACTTTTTAATATTGCAAAAGGAAAAATATAATGGGAAGTTTGCTTATGAATAACTTTAGGTTAATGGAAATTATATGGCAACATAAGACCTTGTATCAAACTCTTATTCTTTCTTTCTTTTTTTTTGAAACAGAGCCTCCCACTGTCACCTGGGCTAGAGTGCAGTGGCATCATAGCTTACCACAACCTCAAACTCCTGGGCTCAAGCAATCCTCCCACCTCGGCCTCCCAAGTAGCTGGGACTGCAGTCACACGCTACCATCCTTGGCTAATTTTTTTATTTTTTGTAGAGATGGGGTCTCATTCTTGCTCAGGCTGGTCTCAAACTCCTGGCCTCAAACAATCTTCTTGCCTTGGCCTCCCAAAGTGCTGGGATTACAGGTGTGAGCCACTGTATGCAGCCTCAAGTTCTTATTCTATTAAAATACTGAAAACTTTCACTGAATTCTGAGGAAATGAACAGATGTTTAATCTAGAAAGGGAATTTTATATGCATGGGAAAGAATTACTAAGCTGTTTCCCCCTCTGGATCAATTTTACTGAGGCCCCTGAGTGTTATGAAGGTAAATGCAAACTGACTTCTGGATGAAAATTAAGTGCTGGAAGATCTGCTTTTTCTAGTAGGCTTAATAACTCATTGATGAATGGAAGAATTTATTATTGGTTGGTTAAGAAAATGGGGGGATGACTGTTTACTATTTGACCCATGAAAATTTAGGAAGAGCTTTAAAATAATCTTCTGTGGACTCAATTTCTGAGTTTGATATTACATAAATTATGTAAAATAAGAAACTGAGCTCTTCTGCTTTCCAGTTAAACTTTTCCTCCAAACTGAGCCAGAAACTTAGCTGTCACATTGATAGTATTTCTCTGTGGCCTATTTTTGCTGATGGATGGATGCACCAGCCCCTGGAAAGCAGGAATTGAATCTAATTTTAACATGGGGCATTTGCTTCCAGAACAAAAATTCTCTATACAATGGTTATCTCCATAAAGCATCGACCTCACATCACACAGGCAAACATCAATTTACGATGAAACTCCATTAAAGCAGGCACAGAAACCACACGTTTGAATTGCAAAGTACTTTGCTTGGATCCTTACTTTTCTTTGCCTGGCTAGACAAGGCCCACATTTTTAGCTCCCTGATGCCTTTCTGAATTCCATTTGAGTTATGTGACCTTTGTTTATTCACCAGATACTTACTGAGCACCTACTGAGCCCAGCACTGTTTTAGAGAATGGTGATACAGGTATCAACAAGAAAGTCCAGACCTCTGCTCTCCCGGAACTGCCCCTCCAATAGATGTACAAACAGAAAATAAACAGGGAAGCACATCTGTAAACCCAACAAAGTATCTAAGTGTAGACACTGAAGTATCGAAGTATCTATGTGCTTTTTTAAAAAAAATGAAACAGGATCCTGGGAAAATATTTGAAAGATAGGAAATAAGAAAGAACCAACCCTGCAAAACTCTGGGGTGTTCCACTCTTGTATACTCCTCGATAGAGCTGGAACGCATTCTACTAAGTGAAGTAACCCAAGAATGGAAAGACAAGCACCACATGTACTCGCTATCAAATTGGTATTAACTGATCAACACATAAGAGCACATACAAGAATAACATCTATTGGATGTCAGGCAGGGGGTAGGGGGAGGGGAGGAGGGGACGGGTACATGCATACACAAAGAGTGCAATGCGCACCATCCGAGAGATGGACACACTTGGAACTCGGACTTGGCGGGGAGTGGGGGCAAGGGCAGCATACGTAACCTAAACATCTGTACCCCCATAATATACTGAAATAAAAAAAACTGGGGTGTTCCAGACAGTGGGAACAGGTAATTCAAAGACTCTGCACCTAAACACAAAAAATACAAAAAGAAAAACAAACAAAAACCAACCAACCCCCCATCCTCAAAACAAAACAAAAACAGATTTTGTACTTGGATGATGCTGAGAATGGTGCCTCCTTAATTGTGTGACTCGCGTTCCTCACCCTAGGCCTGGCCCTGTACAAAGACCTTGAGCTCGCAGTGGTCCAGGTTCAGGAGGAAGAGAAACATGGCAGAAGCACGTAAAGGGAGTGTGGTGTGAAACGAAATAAGAAAGGCAGGCAGAGACCACAGGAGGAGGGGTCTCGTAGGACACAGTTGACAATCCTTGTCAATACTCTAAACAGCCATGGAGGGCTCTAAGGCCGGAAGCAATATCTGATCAAAAATGTTAAAAGTTCATCCAAGGTGCTGTGTGGCTAAGAGACTGGGAGGAGCTTCATGTGTCAGCGGCGGCCCAGCTGGGAGGCAGCCGAATCCCTCAGGAGTGAGGAGGCGAGAGACCATGACGGATGAATGTCTCAACAAAAATGCTCAGGTGGTTTTAAGAATATGATCTCCAGAGGGTTTAGCCGTAAAAGGCAAAGAAGGAAAGGTAAGACAGAGCGGAGGAAAACAGAGAACAGAGTTGCTCGCTTCTCCTAAAAGAGCTGGGGGCTGGGAGCTGGCCTTCCTCCAGTTCTGCACGCGTCTCTCTGACACCACCCTTAACATCCCAACCACCCGAATCTTCCTCTTCCTCATCCGAGGATGGGCCATGAACTGCTACCGCTAGGGAGTCTTATTTACTTACTCCCACACCCAGGAATCTCCCTTTCGAAGTTCTGTATCACTTGCCTTGTTCTCTATGCTTTGGGCATTGAGCCTTTTTCTATTTGGGGTTCATTTGTGTGACTCGAACCTCTCGAACTGGATCTATGCCTTGCCCTTCCTTCCTCCTCTCTTTCCCCCCTTTCCCCTTTTATCCCTTCCACAAAAAATGAATGAGTGAATAGTATGTGCCAGGCACTGTTGTAGACACAGGCGATGCCATCTTCAGCAAACTGGGTGCCTGCCTTCATAAAGCTTATAGTCTAATGGAGGGTGAGGTGGGGAAATGACGTCAATACAATCGTCACGTTCGTAGATGGGTAATTCCAACTTTGGCAAGTTCTCTGAAGAAAGGGCACCCGTTGCCAAGGTAGAATGTGACAGGGAGACATGACCTAGTCTAGGGAAATCAAGGAAGCCTTCCCCAAGCAAGTGACATTTGAAATGGAGGCTTTAGGCTGGGCATGATGGCTCATGCCTGTAATCTTAGCACTCTGGGAGGCCGAGGTGGGAGGGTTGCTTGAGCTGAGGAGTTCGAGACCAGCCTGAGCAAGAGTGAGACCCTGTCTCTATTAAAAATAGAAAGAATTAGCTACACCTGTAGTCCCAGCTACTTGGGGGGCTGAGGCAGGAGGATTGCTTGAACCCAGGAGTTTGAGGTTGCTTGTAAGCTAGGCTGATGCCACTGCACTCTAGCCCCAGCAACAGAGCAAGACTCTGTCTCAAAAAGTAAGTAAGTAAATCAATAAATAAATGAAATGGAGGCTTTAAAGTTCCAGAAAGTCTGGTGTGGGTGGAGGCCAGAGCTGGGAGAATGTGGGACATGGGCTGAGATGGAGGAGACCATGTGGTAGGCTCTGTGTCCAGCCGCAGGGCAGTGGGGATAACTGCTGGAGGGACACACGGCTTCTGATGAAGGTCACTGGGATTTGACCACAGTCAGATGTGAAAAGCTCATGCTGGCTGCTGCGTGGAGATCGGAGTGGCAGGCAGGGATGAGTGGGTGCTCGGAGACCATGAGAGGTGGTAGTGGTCCCAAGTGAGAGGTGCTGGTGGCTTCCATTAGGGAGGTGACTGAGGGCATCTGGGACAGTTCTAGAGGAACTTTAGGAGGCAAAGCTTGCCAAGACTCTCATTTCTTTTAGGACCCGTAGTGAGGCTCCCCAAAGTGAATGAAGACGAAGATTTGTCCTGAAGAGCTTGTGGAAATGATAGAGCTCATAACATACTTCACGGCAGAAAACCCATGTGGCATGGAATACCAATTTCCAGGACTGTCCTTTACACTGATAACTTCAGAGCAAGAATGTATTGCATACTTTGTGGTACCTCAATGGAGTCCCCAAATGCTTATAGTAAGAAGCACCATTTATTAGGGAGCTATGTAGCTCTGGAGACACGTGGGACCTCAGGCAAGTTATTTAAACTCTTCTTGCCTCAATTTCCTGATCTGTAAATTGCGATAGTAACAGTTCCTAACTTACAGGGTGCTTATAAGGATTAGATGAAATAGTCTACTTTTAGCACAGTCTTGGGCACATAGTAAGTGCTCAGTAAATGTTAGTTACTATTTTATTATTACTAGAATAACAGCGACATCCAACTCATTAAAAGGAAATAAGATCAAGAAGGAATGTTTAGGCCAGATGCGGTGGCTCATGCCCGTAATCCTAGCACTTTGGGAGGCCAATGCGGGAGGATTGTTTGAGGCCTGGAGTTCTAGACCAGCCTGGGCAACAGCGAGACTTCATCTCTACTAAAAAATAGAAAAATTAGCTGGGAGTGGTGGCGTGTGCCTGTAGTCCCAGCTACTCTGGGAGGCTGAGGCAGGATAATCGCTTGAGCCCAGGAGTTTGAGATTGCTGTGAGCTATGGTGACGCCACTGCACTCTAACCAGGGTGATGGAGTGAGACTCTGTCTCAAAAAAAAAAAAAAAAAGAACCAGAAGGAAAGAATGTTTAATCACTTAAAAAATGTAACTAGCTTTTTAGAGGATTGCAGAGACTATGCAATTTACTCAAAGTCACACAGCTCCAATGGTGGAGCTGGTCTCTGACCCAGATCTGTCTGCCACCAGAAGCAGTGTTTTTGACCCCTATGCAATAATGCTTCCAAAAGCAAGGAAAGGGGACCATCTCCCCCACCTACCATCTTTAATTTAGGAAGGATGCATGCTGCAAGAGACGGCTCTGCCGCTAGGTCAGACGGCAAGCTCAAGGGAAGAGACCACGAAGGGTGGAGACCCTTCTTGATTCTAAGGTGCAAGTGTCACCCAAATAGGGAAACCTTTCCAGTTCTCCAGAAGGGCTTTCAGAAGATCAAAGTGGTGCCTGGGAAAAATTGTGACTAATAATCACCTTACCATGTAGCAGTTGGTTCAAAGTGTATTACATACTTTTCTCATGAAATATTCAACATCACTTGAGGTAGGTAGTATTGGGGTCCTTACTTTACAAATAGGCCACAGGCTTGAAAAGGTTAAATGTTCTGCCTGAGATTCCACATCTAGAAGGTGAGAGAGGCAGGATTTGAATCTAGGCCACATGACCCTCACCAGTCTGATGCTTGTCTCCATCTGTGTTGCCTCTTCCATCCTAGGCTTACTCAAAGCGCCTGAGGCCCTCTAGGTTTTTTTTCTCTTTTACCCCTGCCTAGGATCTGATATCAGTCATGTGCAACTAAGCACGCTGCTCGGTCAGAGACTACCTCTGCAGAGATGATATGATTTGAACTTAATGAAGCTTGCCAGTGGTGTGCTAACTTGGCTTGTACTGGCCCATGAGAGCGAATTGTTACATTTTCAGGAATTTGTAAGCCAGTAGCCATCACACTGGTAGTTTGAAATTGGCCGTACTGGGAGTATTTACACCAGAGAAATCGGCAAACACTATGAATCAGGGTTCCCCAACAGCGCTCCCCGCCCCCGCCCACCCCAACCCCACTGCCACTATCACAGTGGTTGTTAAATGTTTACCAGCACACCCCGTGGTCCTTATCTCTCACCATCCTCTGTCACAGAATTTCAGGCAGCAGGGACCACTTTGCAAAAACAATTGGCAGGCACAGGGGAGCATCTGAAATCGTGCCTGCCAGCCACCACCTGCCAAATCTCTGCCTCTTTCTGGCCCAGTGAGCCAACAGGGTGAAAGAACTTCTTGGCCCCTCTGAAAGCACTTGTACATCTCAACAGAGAAAACAGGCATCTGCCACGAGACCTAAATCCTTGTTAAAGCAAAAGGCTCATTCAATCAGCATTATAATGATAATAATGACAGTATTACAATAGCTATTTAGTATCATAATGACAGCATTATAATGGCTATTTAAAGTTAGAATAAGCATACTTAATTTGCAGAATTACAGAATTTATTCTTGAGTATATGGAAGGGTTGTTTTTCACATGGGGTTATAATTTCACAGAATATTAGAACTGCAAGAAACATAATTTTACAAATGAGAAAAGAGAAAAAGAAGCTATGATACCCCAAGAGTGACAATGGCTGGCTCAGCATCACGCAGCTCATAATGCATATTTATCTCCCCACAAACTTGTATTTAGCCACAGAATAAAAGAAATCCAGGACCCCGATCTTAGCTTGACTCACTTGAAAATGAATATGTTATGCCACCTTCAGAGATATGAAAATGATGCAAATAACAGCTAATTTTTACTAGGTGCTCACTAGGTGACAGGTCCTATACTAGGTACTTTATATATTAAATTGAACTATATGAAATTGCCAATATCTGACTGTTTTTGATCTGCCAAATGATAATTGCACATAGTTCGGCCTAACTATATTATTTCTCTGAGTCTTTGCCATCTTCCCATGAAATGGGTGCTATTATCACACCCATTTTACAGATGGAAGAACTGAAACTTTAATTTAAAAATGAAAAAGTTCTCCCCCAAAATTGTAAGGCTATTTATTTATGAGTAATATACAGCATACTCTTGTGTGCAAATCGGTGGCCCTAAACAATGCAATATACGTAGGGCATGAACAATAATTCATATATCTTACCTTTCTCAGAGACCTTGGGTAAATTTCTAATCAACAAATTTCTACAATATTTAAAGAAATAATTTTAAAAAATTTAACTTATAAATGTAAGCCATAGGCATTAGAAAACAAAAAATTTGGTGTTTGGGCATATATCTTATGTATCCCATATGGAAATATTAGAAACTATAGCCCAGGGCTCCCCAGAATGAATTAAGTATCCTGGAAATCTTTCATAATGCTTGAATAAAGAAGTGGAGTGATTTTACAACATTGTCTACACACACATTATAACCCACAAAAGTCTGCATCGAGACCATCTGGTTCTGTGATTATTTGCAAGTAGTAGTGGACTGGATTCACAATCAAACAGTTCACAAACAGTAATGCTGCTCAGGAATTGTCAGTACTAACTAAATGAGATAATATGCTATTCAGTCAAGAAAATAAATCCGTGAAAACTGTAAAATGGGCTTTGAAAAAAACACTTAAAGGCACATGACTGTTCTTTCAGTATGAAACAAGGACTTTAAATGTCTCATTCATAAAATATTGACTATTGCCATGTGATTTACTAGCTCTACGTGATAGATTCCCCAAATTCAAAACTTGACTCCTGGCCACCTACCAAAGTAGTCTTGTATATAATTCCATATGCTTTCTGATCTATTGCTACATTGCTATCGGTAAGAATCTTCTGAAGACAAGCCATCTTTTCATGTCTAAAGAGGCAGCATTATTTCCCCCACAACTTAAAAAGGCAAGCCTGACCTCCCTGGAACGCCACAACATTGACTGCTTCAGAGTCTGCTCTCCAAACTCGGGCCTACAGCCACCAAGTCAGGCCCCAACAAGAAACTGGATACCTTTGTCTCCAAATGACCATCAAACACCTAAGATTATTTCCCCTTCAGTAAAATATAAGTGATAATTCTGCCCTGTCTAACGATGTAAAAATAATATAATGATACAGTAAGAAATCAAATATGCTTTAAAAAATTACTGAGAAGGGCTAAACAAGTGCCCTTGCATAAAACAAGGAATTTTTGAAGAAAGAAGGGATCTTGTAAGTCATTACTTCCAGTTTTTAAAAATTTTATAAAGAAAGAATCTGAAGTAGGAGGTAGATATTTGCCTAGGCTGAGTTTGGTCTCCTGACCCTTTGTCCAATGTTTCTTCTACCAAACTACATACTACATCATTAGCATTATTCATGTTGCTTTTGATATCACTGATGTTACAGAATATGAGACTATCTTCAGTTTTTTTGTTTTTGGTTTTTTTGTGTGTGGTTTTTTTTTTCAGAGATAGGGTCTCACTAACTACCCAGGCTGGAGTGCAGTGGCCTGATCATAGATCACTGTAACCTCGAACTCCTGGGCTCAAGTGATCTTCCCACCTCAGCCTCCTGAGTAGCTAGGACTACGGGTGCATGCCACCATGCCCAGCTAATATTCAAAAATTTTTTTGTAGAGGCACGGACTTGCTGTGTTGCTCAGGCTGGTCTCAAACTCCTGGCCTCAAGTGATTCTCTCACCTCAGCCTCCCAAAGTGCTGGGATTACAGACGTGAGCTGCTTCTCCCAGCTGACAGAAAAATATTGACCTAACTAAGCAGCTGTAATTTTCCGGGTAAGAACTGCTGGTTTGCACCACAGAACACTTTGTGCTTAATAACCCTAGTCTCCTGGGAAGTTTTCCAAGACACAAAGAAGTTTGCCATGGTGCCTTGCAACTTTTAGACAATAAATTTCTGGGGAATATTATTTTAAGATGTCAGATGAGTGATGACCATTGAGATAGAGTTGAATTCATAGAAATGTTAATATTAGACCCATCACTTAATTATTCTGAGTACCAATTTCTTCCACTGAAAAATAGGGAAGCTGGGCTAGGTCATTCCTTAGGTCCCATCAAATGCTAATATTTTATTGATCTATGTCCACAAGGTAGTATATTTCACATGAAGTTCAAATTCTATCCAAATTATAATATTTGCCACATAAAATATTTTATAATTTAAAAATTAAACTTAATCTTGCAGGGAGAAAAAAATCTGATGAATTTTTTTTTTTTGTAGAGACAAGGGTCTCACTGTGTTGCCCAGCCTAGTCTTGAACTCCTGGCCTTCCAAAGTGCTGGGATAGAGGCATGAGCCACCATGCCTGACTGTGGTGAATGTTAAACTTACAGTTTTTAGAACTGAAATCACCTAGTACAACCATCTCACCTCAACATCTCTCTTACATTTTCCTCTGATTACTCTTATTGTACTTTTTAGGCTGTTGTAACCAGTATGTTTGTGTTCCCTGTGTTCTATTTTATTCCATGTATATCTTTTTGAGTCAGCCAGTCCAAATATAAAATACTATATGAAGAAAGGCAAAAGAAGTTGCTCACATACCCCAGGGCGATCCTCGAAGTATGCCAGGCTGGCTTTGGTTAGAACAAAGAAGCGGACTTTGAAGTTCGAGGGAGACGTTCTTCTCTTTTGTTGGGATTTCTTGATTAGCTGTTCTTCGAGGAGGATGAAGTTGTTCATGATCCAATTCTTGAAAAGTGATGCGCCTTGGGCATCACTCCTTAGCACAGCCGGAGGAAACAGCTCTGGGGCAAGGAATGGGATGGGAGGCAGTTGATCTTCAGAGAGCTGCTCAAAGGCAACTTGCCTCCAACGTTATCTTTCTATCAGCGCTCAGCAGACCCTGCGGAGGTTCTCTGATGTCAAAGGCCATAACCACATCCTTTCAAAATTCACAAAACTAAGAGGCATATGTAAAAAATATATACACCCTCTGCTGTATGGTTTGAAAATGATATTTTAAGAAACTTAGACTCAAAATGATATTAAAAATTAGAGTTGAATCTATAGTTTCTGGCTTAGCCCATCCAACAGTTAAGATACGTAACACAAAGCAAAGACTATGCTTAGTTTTGCTCACTGTTATATATTCAGCCACCATCACAGTGACTGGCACGTAAAAAGAATGTTTAAGAAAAACTTGTTGAAAGGATAATCATCAAGTTGGGTGGGACGATTAAAAGAAATAATGAGCATAGAACACTCATATATTGAAATTGAAGAAATATGCTGAAGTTTATTAAATTTTTAAAAATTTGGCTGGATGCGATGGCTCATGCCTGTAATCTCAGCACTTTGGAAGGATCGTTTGAAGCCAGGAATTCAAGACCAACCTGGGCAACATACTGAGACCCCATCTCTACAAAAAATGGAAAAATTAGCCAGGCCCACTGGTGCATGCCTGTAGTCCCAGCTACTCGGAGGCTGAGGCGGGAGGATCAGATTGCTTGAGCCCAGGAGCTTGAGGTTGCAGTGGGCTATGATGACACCACTGCACTCTAGCTTGGGTAACAGAGCAAGCCCCTGTCTCAAAAATAAATAAACAAATAAAATTTAAATAAAAACTCATAGAAGTCTTTCAAAGTCTTTCATAGATGATTGCCTTTTTATCTTAAAATTTTGTGGAAGAGCAGAAAATAAGTGTATCTTTCAGAATGTCATAATACACAAAACATAGATGGGCTCTGAAAACAGACAAACTTATGTTATCCCGGCTTTGTCACTCACTGAGATGTTTTTCTTTGAGCAAACTACTTGCCCTCTCTAATCCTTAGCTTCCTTGTGAGGGTCACTTTGAAAATAAATCCATTCACTCTGTGAATGGCAGATGCTAGTTATGTATCTTGCCTTAGAGTTAGTACATAGCTGAAGCATAATGTGTGAGACTTACTTCCACCATGAAATTAATAATCAAGAAATCTCAGGGTGAGCAGAGATGGCATAGACTAGATGGGGATAAATAATGAAACAAAACAATCACTATTGCTATATAGGAGTGCAGTTCTCTAAAATTTATTTTTAAATACAAATTACCAGATAACAGCCTAATTTTGTTTCCTGTATTAGAATCCCCAGCATAATCAAGACTCAGGGGGGTAGGGTAGGGAGATGTTTAAATGACCCCCCAATTCTGAGATTTTTAAGACATGTGTGGAAATACACTGCCCAAAATAGGTAGCATTTTTTTTTTTTCTGAATGTGGGCTTGAGGCAGGGGTTGCTATTTTCCCCAAATATCTACTCTCCCCTTCTTGCTGGGGTAACTGACTCCCTGAAAGTTATCTAGGCATCTGGCTCGCCAGAATGAAGACTACATTTTTCAGCCTCCCTAGTAGCTAGGCATAGTCCTATAGCTGTTTTTTGGCCAGCTGAACATGGCAGAAATGATATGCGCAACTTCTAGGAAATGTCCTTAGTGGGGGTTTTCATACCCTTTTCCTTCCCTTTCTTTTCCTGCCTGCTGACTAGAATGTTGATATGATGGCTGGAGCTGGAGCAGCTATCTTATATCATGAAGTAGAAATTACATGTTGAGGACAATGGAGTGTAAGATAGAAAGAGCATAGGGTCCTAATGACAATAGATCATCCATGCCAGCCCTAGATCCCCTTTATTAATACAAAGAGAAATAAACTTTTATTTTCTAAGATAATTTTGAGGTTTCTGTCACTACCAGAAAAACCCACTTATAACTAATACAATGCTATCTTCTTAAACTAGACTATAAACTCCTTTGGGAAGGATAGATTTATACCTGGTTTGGGTTAAAAGATTTACAGACTTCACAAAGTGCTATCATCTGGGAAAGCAAAATATCATCAGTAGCTGTTGTAATAGTTACGAGACTTTCATTTGCCAAGTGTCCAATGGATTGTAATCATAAATAATTTTATTCTCTCCCATAGAGACTTCAAACTCACTTTGCCCACTTCTAAATGTAACCTTAGGAGCTCAATATTTTTTCTATCACTTTAAGGAAAACATAAACAAAAACAAATAATCCCTTTGTTTGTTTTGGTTTTTAGATGTTCTAGTCACAGGAGCTAAATTCAAGGAGCTCCCACTGGCCAAAGATGAAACAATTGGGATATCAAAAGGAACAATAACTACAATGAATTGAAGAACAGTGAAAACGTTAAAATCATGAGTTCATAAGATAATTGAAAAAAAAAATCCCAACCCATTGATCAGTTTTGGAGGATGCTGACAACCGAGTTGTTATTCTGAAAACTGGAAAAAAGAAAAAGAATAAAGCACATTTCTCATATAACTGTATCTCAGCTCAGTAATCAAGTATTTAATGAGAGAAAGTCTTTTTTTAAGAGAAGCTAATCAATGAAGGAGTGATAGAATGTTATCATCTTGCAGTCTGATGAAATAATGGATCTAGGCTGTTAAAATCATGATGTGAAAAGCCGACAGGAAAATGTATAATTGTTATATGAAGCTTACAACATTGTAACACACTGATTAATCTTAAAGGAGAGACAGGCAGACTCTACGTCTCCCGGGATGATGCAATAGGAAGTACACAAAACCGCCAATGCAGAAGTCTTGCCAAAAGAAAAAAAAAATCAAGCACGGATCTAATCAAACCTCTAGATCTGAATCCGAGTTTGCAGGAAATACAGGAGATAAAGGATCATGACAAATGACACCGTGGAGATGCAATTGGATAAGTCCAGCATACGCAAAATGCTAAGGACAAATAACCCAGTATCAGTAACAGATAAGTCGGGGGCGGGGGTGCTTACAGATTAAAAGAGACGCGAAGAGACATATATATCAGCATGTCAGGGCTTTGTTTGGACTCAGAGTCAAACAAATCCACTGTATGAAAATGTTATGAGACTGGGAAAATTTGAACACTGACTAGATATTTGATGATATTGAAAAACTATTATTAATTTTTTAAGGTATGATAATGACACTATTGTCATGTTAAAAGAATCTTTATTTTGTACAGAAACATACCGAATTATGATAAAATAGTGAAGTGTCTGAGACTTGCTTCATTATATTCCAGTGGAGGGGGAGAAATAGGGAGGGGAAGAGGTGGAAAATGTTAGGCCATGAGCTGACCATTGCAGAAGCCGGGTAATGGGTACTGAGCGTTCGTTATTCTATTTTTCTTACATTGGCAAATGTTTGAAAATTTCCATAATACAAAAGAAAAGCAGGCCGGGCGTGGTGGCTCATGCCTGTAATCCTAGCACTCTGGGAGGCCGAGGCGGGTGGATTGTTTGAGCTCAGGAGTTCGAAACCAGCCTGAGCAAGAGCGAGACCCCGCCTCTACTAAAAAAAAAAATAGAAAGAAATGAATTGGACAACTAAAAATACGTAGAAAAAATTAGCCGGGCATGGTGGTGCATGCCTGTAGTCCCAGCTACTCGGGGGGCTGAGGCAGGAGGATTGCTTGAGCCCAGGAGTTTGAGGTTGCTGTGAGCTAGGCTAACGCCACGGCACTCACTCTAGCCGGGGCAATAGAGTGAGACTGTGTCCCCCCCCACCAAAAAAAAGAAAAAGAAAAGAAAAAGAAAGCCCAGTTCAGTTGAGGGTAATAATCAAAATGCCAAACACGTATTCAATTGAATGCTTTTGCTTAATGTTTGCAAGGATCTGCTTCAGGATTTGAAGCATGTTGGCTTTTCCACTGATTTCTCTTCTTTGCTCGCACACAAGCCTGGTTTGACCCTCCCTCTTCAGGCTCAGGATGGAGGCAGAGAGGAAGAGGAGCAAAGGGCACAGCATTCGATGAAGCTGCAGCCTTAATCTGGAGGTGACGCTCTCCCCTGGGATGTGGTGGATACACAACCAACGCTACTCTACCTGGCCAAGGAGCCCAACCCTCGGCCCTTGGGCTTCTGCTGATCCACCTCCCTCTGTTGGTATCCCTTTGCCCACTAGCTTGTCCTCTTGGGTGACATTTCCTGGAAAATGAACCACGCCACTTATTCCCTTCCACAGCTTTGCAGGAAGACTCAGGCGTCCCTGCTCTGCCCTTGGTGGAAGTACCACTTGCCCCAAGTACAGCCTCTTTTCCCTCTGATACCAAGTAACAGCCCTTCCACAAACCTTCACCATTCTGTTTCTCCAGGTGGGATTGGGACCCCAGTCTTTATGTCTCCCAAACTCCCTGAGACTCATACCAAGCTCGCTGCGTGGTCCCCTAAAATCTCCACCGCTTGGCTCTGGTAGGTGCAGGCACCCACTCTGCCACCCCATGGGCTGGTGGTGAGACAAGATGCATAGCACACCAAAAGTCTCTCTCCTGGTTTTTCAAGCCTTGTTTTCCTAAGGCTGGAGGTTGATGAATGCTATTATTCGCAGAACCTGTTTTTCTTCTCATTATGTCAAGCATGAATGATGTAGCACCTCCTTTTAGGGTATGGAGGTCCTTGATTCCTATAATCATATTATATTAATAGGACTTTGGGGTCTCAATTGCAACTGGGTTGGAAAAGCCTCATTTAAAATCCTATAACAAAGAAAAAAAATTCAACCTGGCACTGCTGGGTCCCAGTACTTAATGATGACATCAGAAATTTTAGTTTTCATTTCTTAGTTCGGGCTGGCAATGTGCTTAAGCAGGCTTTCCTCTATGGCAGCAAAACGGATACTAGGCTGTCAATTTATTAGTGGAACTGGATTCTCTTTCCTCACATTTCCAGTAAAAGTCACAGAACTGTGAACCGTTGGCCTGGCTCAGGTGACATGGGACATGTATCTCAATCATTAGAGCCAAGGTAGAGGAATATTCGGTGGTTCCATTCCAGGTCTGGGCACTCCTGGATTTGGGGCTGGGGTAGAGTTAACCCTGCCCAACCACAGGGACTGAGAGTGGGGCGGAGTGGCTCTCCTAGGAACACCAGAGTGTTGCCACCAGAGGAAGGAGGATGGATGCTGGATCATTGATGAATTATCTCACCCTTGCTCTGACGTCAAGCTCATCTTTGTTGCTTTGTCCTTTGAGACCCTATAATTCCAGTCTTCTTCTCTACTCCAGGGGACAGCCCTTTGGATAAGTGAAGATGCTTCTTATGTAACTCTGGAGCCTTCTTGTGTCCAGGACATAGAGATCCTTCAACTGTTCTCTTAGGATGTGGCTTTGAAGGCCTTTATTTTCCTTGTGGTTCCCATCCAAACATAATCAGGTTTAGTAATATTCACTTAAGGGTAATACTTAGAATATTTTGGTAACTATGTAACCTCCTTCTTCTGAAAACAACAACAAAATCTTATTCTTTTTAAAACTATCAATCCTAAAGAAAAAAATAGCATGAGCACAGAGAGATATCTGTATAAGATGTTTATTGCAGTGTTTTTTGTAATAGAAACTACCTATCTATGTATCAGTGAATGACAAAGTAAATAATCTTGGTACATCGTAGTAGCATGGAATACTATGAGATCATGAAAATGAATAAAGTGTATCCTTAATGTATCAATCTAAAAAATCTCCAAGATGTATTGTCAAGATAGAGAAGATGCAGAACAATATGTATGGCTTATATATTTTTACATACAAAAATTCTGTGTTCCTATTAACATATATTTACATGCACAATGCAATGTCGAGAAGTTTATATATCAACATTCCAGCAAAGGAAACTGGAAAGGTGGAGAGATGTTTCACTTTTTAATGTACATGATATAAAAAATGACATCATGGTAGAAATGTTTACTTTCCAAATTCAAATCAAAGAAAAATATGTCCTTTGTCAGAAATCTTTGATTTGATTAATAGAAGACAGTGATAACTGAGGTGGCCTTAGGAAGCTCAGAGTTAATATTTTGAACTATGCATGTATTTCTGGTAACAGAAGTAAAATGTATCCTTGGCAGAAAAAGCAGGCCAACAAATAAAAATTACATCTAATCTCGCCCTTCAGAAATAATCAATGTTAATATTTATTTTACAGGCTGGGCGCGGTGGCTCACACCTGTAATCCTAGCACTCTGGAAGGCCAAGGTGGGAGGATCACTTGAGCTCAGGAGTTGGAGACCAGCCTGAGCAAGAGCGAGACTCCATCTCTACTAAAAATAGAAAAAAATTGGCCAGGCATGGTGGCACATGCCTGTAGTCCCAGCTACTCCGGAGACTGAGGCAGGAGGATTGCTTGAGCCCAGGAGTTTGAGGTTGCTGTGAGCTAGGCTGATGTCACAGCACTCTAGCTCGGGCAACAGAGCGAGACTCTGTCTCAAAAAAAAAAAAAAAAAAAAAAAAAAAAATTTACATTCTTCCAGTACCTTTTCAGAGTTAAATTTAATATTTACTTACAATAATCATTTTATCCCAAGTCCTGATTCAGTCACCTCCCTTTACCTCTATGCGGTTTCTGATCTTGATTTTTAATTTTTAATATTTACATTTTGTTATTTGTGTGTGCTTAGCAGTGAGCTTTTTCCAGTGTCACATTAAAGCAATGCATATGAAGACTGAGGTAGGACAGCTCATGGCCTATAAACAGCAAAATAAAAGGCGAAGAGAGGGAAATAGTCCTCAGCTTTGGATGAGCAGGAAGAGTTCTAGTTGAGAGCGGTCGCTGAACACCCTGAGCAGGGCAGAAGCAAGACAGGAGCAGGGGGTGCGTGGGGGAAGAGGGGGGAGCTAGTTGGATCATCATGTTGAGAAATAAAATTAGTTCTATTGCCTATCTGGCTTCTTTTATGTACATATACTAGCTCTAGCTTATTTTTCTTTTAAACCCAAGGCACAAGCAAGCCCATTTGCATACTGGCCCTCAGGGCAAGAGTTAGGTGACGGTGGTCTTTCTGAGCTGGAAGGTAAGGCAGGAATTGGGTTGGCTTCCAGAAGTCCTAGGTGCCCGAGGCTGACCGCAGCCCAGCCCACGCCACCTCAGCTCGGCAGCATTGACATAAAAGTACTGCAGATTGTATTTCAGGCCGGGGGATTTACCCAGCAGGTACGTATTGTGTACAGTATGGAAATCTCCCCACCCTCACATCCTGCCTAGCTCACAGTGCCCCCCTGGGCTGCACACTCACTGAAAAGGCTATATATAGCTGTGTGCTTGCCTTGCTTTTCAAAATCGTAGCTGGGGGACAAAAGTTATTGACTCGAAACCTCTTCCCACGTTTAGATGCATGTTTAGGCTTCAGCCACCCATAATCTTGTATGTTTACATACACTCAGTACTTTATATGCAGTGTTTTGTGTTATCACTCATCACATCTCTTCAACCTTAGGCCAATTTAAAACGTATGAATAACTCTCCTTAGAATTGTGGTTTCGATGGTTTTTCTTCTTACAAAACAATTATTGTTGGTTTTGAAGATAGTGGTAAAAGTTATTAGGGTCACTATTCATTCAACTCACTTGTTATTACTCTACCACGTATTTATTAATATTTGCCCTCCATTTTTCCTCTGTTTCTTCTGTGTATGTTCTCTTACTGGTGTGTCAGCTCTCTGAGTTAGGAACCTGGCTTATACATGCTTCACCATAGTCCTTGTTAAAAAAAAATTGCCCAAAATTTGTAAATAAAAAAGGCATGAAGCAAGCAACATGTATGGTTGATGTCATATTAAAGCTTTGTTGAACATGCCCGCCCAAGAATTATTTAATTATCTAAAAGAATGAAGGAAAACAATAGGATTGAATCAATAAGTCAACACTGAAGTATTGTAATCTGTTATTTTAACAGCTTTATTGAGATATATTTCGCAGACCATAAAATTCATCCATTGAAAGTATACAGTTTGGAGGCCGGGCGTGGTGGCTCACGCCTGTAATCCTAGCACTCTGGGAGGCCGAGGCGGGTGGATCACTCAAGGTCAGGAGTTCGAGACCAGCCTGAGCAAGAGCGAGACCCCGTCTCTACCAAAAATAGAAAGAAATTAATTGGACAGCTAAAAATATGTATAGAAAAAGTTAGCCGGGCATGGTGGCGCATGCCTGTAGTCCCAGCTACTCGGGAGGCTGAGACAGTAGGATTGCTTGAGCCCAGGAGTTTGAGGTTGCTGTGAGCTAGGCTGGCCACGGCACTCGCCCCAGGGAAGACAGTGAGACTCTGTCTCAAAAAAAAAAAAAAAAAAAAAAAAAAAAAAGTATACAGTTTGGTGTTCTTTAGTATATACTCACAGAGTTGTACAACCGTCGCGATTTAATTTTTAGAGCATTTTCAATACCCCAAGAAGGCCATCTATTACCGATTAAAGTCTCGGCTCTGTGAAGTTCCACAACTTGTAGATTTTCATTCAGAAGCGATGCAAATGATTTCTGTTTAGTGGAAATGATAACCCCAAAGGTTATGATTTTATTACACTGTAAACATTTAAGCAGTTTTATTTCTAACTTGGTAATGTTATCCAACATTCTTTCTCCAATGCCAATGCCTGTTCTTCTAATTCTCCATTGTTTGTTTATTTATTTATTTTTTAAAAGTTTTCAATTAGCAATAATCGTGCCTCGGATGAACCTCATTGGCTATGATACTGGCACTGTGCAAAGCTTCTAATTGTCCTTTGAACTAGCTTTACCATTCTGCTGGTTCCCCCATTATTAAGTTAATTAAATCCTTAACATGTGTTCCTTCTGTATTCGTATGAGAAAATGGTTTCAAATTTTTGAAACATATTTTGACAGCCTGAATGCTCTTAGCATAATAATGGGCACATAGTAGGCAATCAATAACTATAGCTTGGCCTGGCGCAGTGGCTCACGCGTGTCATCCTAGCACTCTGGGAGGCTAAGGTGGGAGGATCACTTGAGGCCAGGAGTTCGAGACCAGCCTGAGCAAAAGTGAGGTCTCATCTCTACTAAAAATAAAAAAAAATTAGCTGGTTGTGGCAGCACAAGACTGTAGTCCCAGCAACTTGGGAGACTGAGGCAGGAGGATCACTTGAGCCCAGGAGTTTGAGGTTGCTGTGAGCTATGATGACACCACTGCAATCTAGCCAGGGCAACAGAGCAAGAATCTGCCTGAAAATAGATCAATCAATCAATCAATCAATTAATCAATCAATAAAGAAAGAATGAATGAATTGTATCTTGATTGATATGCAATTGGTCAGATTTTAAACTTTGGGAGGAGAGAATAAATTTTCACAAGGTTTTAAGGAAAAAATCAGAAAATGAATTTTGAATGATATTTTGTACTTTTGTTCTCAAATTCCAAATTTTGTGCCAGAAAGAGTTAAATTCGAATGAAGCTATTTATTTCCTTCTTTTCTATATCAAAGCTTGAATCAATAAATATTCTAAGAATATAAATTTACTGGCATAACATTTTGTAAATCTATAAACTTAAAATGTTATTTCTTTCTGTGTAAGTAGTATAGGCAATGGAACAAAATCTGAAAGGTATAAAAGGAATGTTCTGGAAAACAAAGTTTCCATCCTGCTGCTCCCCTCCTACAGCAAGTTGCCCCAAGGTAGCTCCTGTTACCAGCTTCTTGTGCATCCTTTTGTGTGCATACATACACACTCTACATTTTTTGTTCAAACATATATGTATTCATGTATGTATTCATACATTCATTCACGTTTTATTCATACACATACAATGTATGCTATTTTGCAACTTGCTTTTTTTATTTGCCAATATTTATTGAAACTTGTTCCATATCAGTATAGACACTAGCTGCCTCAGTCTAAGTGCATCCTAGTGGCTGATCACTTCTCATTACTTTCACTGCTACCACACCCGTCTTACGCACCATCCTCTCCTGCGGGAGCCAATCTGTGTCCACTGCTGTCTCCTCCGCACCTCTACAATCTCTTTTCAGTATGGCAGCCAGAATGACCCTTTACATATGTGGGTCAGATCCACTCAGAGCAAAGCCAAAGACCTCACCATGGCTTACAAGTTCTATCTGACATAATCTACCATCTGCCATCACCCCAGTCGCCTCATCTCTAACCACTGTCCCCCTAACTCATTCCATTCTCACCACTGCAACCTGTTGGGAGGTCCTCGAACATACCAGGTACGCTCCCACCTCAGGGTCTTGGCCCTCGCTACTCCCTCTAACTGAGAGGCTCTTCCCCAAACATCTGCATGGTCCCCCCACCCCCATCTCCTTTGTGGCTTTGCTCAAAGGTCACTTCTCATCGAGCCTTCCTTTGTCACTGCCTCCCCCTTCTCCACAGCACTTACCGGCATTGGATATACCGTATAATTTACTTCTTTACTGTCTATACACAAGCTCTGTGAGACCAAGGATATTTGTCTATTTTGTCCACTGCTGTATTCTCCGCACCCAGAACAGGGTCTGGCATCAAGTAGACACTTAATAATATTAATGGAAGGAGTAGATACATTTATACAGCATGGGGCCGGGCAGAATGGTTGATGCCTATAAGCCCAGCACTTTGGGAGGCTGAGGTGGGAGAATAGCTTGAACCCAGGAGTTTGAAACTAGCCTGGAACAACATAGCAAGACCCTATCTCTATAAAAAGTTTAAAAGATTAGCTGTAGTCCCAGCTACTCTGGAGGCTGAAGCAGGAGAATCCCTTTAACCTGGGAGTTTGAGGTTGCAGTGAGCTATGATGACGCCACTGCACTCTAACCCAGGCAACAGAATGAGACCCTGTCTCAAAAAAAAGAAAAAAGGCCGGGCGTGGTGGCTCACGCCTATAATCCTAGCACTCTGGGAGGCCGAGGCAGGTGGATTGTTTGAGCTCAGGAGTTCAAAACCAGACTGAGCAAGAGCGAGACTCGGTCTCTACTAAAAATAGAAAAATTAATCAGACAACTAAAAGTAGCCAGGCATGGTGGCGCATGCCTGTAGTCCCAGCTACTCGGGAGGCTGAGGCAGGAGGATCCCTTGAGCCCAGGAATTTGAGGTTGCTGTGAGCTAGGCTGATGCCGTGGCACTCTAGCCCGGGCAACACAGTGAGACTCTGTCTCAAAAAAAAAAAATTATGCTGCATGGTACTTTGGTACTTGTATATTTGTGTTCTATTAGTGTGACCCAGCCTAGTGTAGTGAAACCATTCCCACATTTTGGGACTTCAATGTGTTTTTGGTCTCTTGTGACCTTGGCGAAGTTGCTTAACTTCTCTGAGCCTTGATTTCCCCTCTATAAAATAGGGATAATACTTGTAGCTGCATTTTATAGGGCTTTTGTGAAGATTCAATTTTTTAAAAGAATGCATAGTGATTACATCACGCCTGGCTTATAGTAAGTTTTTAATAATACAATTATGATTTCTCTCATTATTAATTATTCATCACAAATGGCCTGATGAGAAGAATATATAGTTCTATCTATATATCTCTCCAACTTCTTATTTTAAACCTAATGGTGATGAGTTTTAGTGATTATTCCCTTAGAATATAAGTCATTTTGTTCTTTTTTTTAGAGAAGTCATTCTACATCTTTAGAAAAAATATTTTAGCTCTTTAGTGGTAGAGAATTTTATCTTTGCATTTTCATTTTCCTGCTGGTCCCAAACAAAGTACTTGCTCATTAATTTTGTTGAATAAACAAATGGAAGAATGAATCTCAATGGGCACAAGCAAGTTCATATTTATCGAAAAAGCTGCAATGTGCCAGGCACTGCTGTGGGCACTAGGGGTATGAAAAGGAACATTCTGTGGTTGAAGTTTATTTTAAGACCTCCACAAGTAATCATTGAGTTTGGGGGAATGTACGTTTATCTCAGAAATAGTTTTCTAACTGGGGGAGGGGGAATTTGGATTCTTCACCTTGTGCAAAGTGAAAACAAGAAAAAACTCCAGAAAGATATCTTTGCCACAATTTCTCTGAAGAGCTTTTCAAAGAAACAAAATGTCAATGGTGCATCAAGGAGACAGCAAGCGTGAAGCATCAGGCATGCCAGAGAGGGAAATCCTACGGTGACTCAAGACCTCCGTGAATTCCTGTGGTTCCGAGTAAGTCCCTGCACCTATTGCTAACTGCCGGTGACATCAAGAACAAGATGAACAAGAGTATAACCGTGAGCCTTGCAGCCTGAGGTGGAGAAGAAGCTCCAACTACCCTGGGTTATGAGAACTGGGTTAGAATCCAGCTTTGCACTCTGACCCCGAGCAAGACAATCCTGAGCCTCAGTTTCTTCACCATAAAATTATATTTTTAAAAATTAACCTGCTTCAAATGAGAAAGTGGGTGAGAAAATCCTCCAAATCCTGGAAACCACTGTACGAATGGGACTCAGGTTCTGATAGCTAGCGGAAGTCCCTTTGGACCATTCGTTCATCGACCCCTTCGGAGTGCCTGCCAGCACCGTGCTACCTACGCACTGGGGTATAGAGTGCAACAATCCGGACAGGATCCCTGCCCTTAGCAAACACACCACCCACATCCAGGATTTTATCCCCAGGAAGTAATTCAGCAGAAGCAAAAATATATTTGCAAGATGATCCTTGCAGGGGGCTTTGTAACAACCACAGAACTGGAAATGACCCAGATATTTACAAAAGCAGAGTGGCTTCATAAATTATGCATCCCAACATTTCGATTAAAAAGAATACCCAGCCTACCCACACCTACCCCCCGGCAGGGTCAGCCTGACCCCTGTGGTGGCGGTGATTTGTGTAGGAGGGAGCCTGGTGACCCTGCCCCAAGGGGTGGCTGCCTGGAGGCTAGGACAGAGGGGTGTGTGGGGGTGACAGGTCACAAAGGACAGAGGAGGATGAATGTGGTGGTGCAAGGAGACGTAGGCAGAAGCCCTGCAGGGAGGTGGGCAGTTGCCCTCACTCCCTCTCTTTCTCAGGGACTCAATCCGTGGCTGGCGGAGCTGTCTTAAATGAAGAGGACGATGAGCAGTGCATCTTTGTTACCTTATTACACGGCCCAAAGCTATCGTTCGATGGGTGTGTACAATACCTCCATGGGGGACCTGCAACGACAACTGTACAAGGGAGGAGAGTATGACATCTTCAAGTATGCACCGATGTTTGAGAGCGACTTCATCCAGATCAGCAAAAAAGGAGAGGTGATCGACGTGCACAACTGTGTCCGAATGGTGACCGTGGGCATTGCCTCCACCAGCCCCATCCTTCCACTTCCTGACGTCATGCTGCTGGCCCGACCCACTAAGATCTGTGAAGAGCACGCCAGACAAGGCCGGCTCGCCAAGGGGAGAGGTTGCAAGCCCGCAAAGACTCTAGAACTCACCAGGCTACTTCCCTTGAAGTTCGTCAAGATCTCCATCCACGATCGTGAGAAACAGCAGCTGCGCCTCAAGCTCGCCACTGGCCGTAGTTTTTATCTGCAGCTGTGTCCCTCTTTGGACACACGAGAAGACCTCTTTTGCTATTGGGAAAAACTTGTCTATCTCCTGAGGCCACCAGCGGACAGCTGCAGCAGTGCCCCGACAGTCCAAAATACGGACACAACTGGGGACAGCAGAAGCCTAGGGGTAAGCATCCACAGAGACTCACGGAGATGGGGCGGGGGTCTTTGGAAGAGCAGCTCCAAGCTGCTCCTGCAGAGCCTTGGGTACTCTCTGAAGCTCACCTGGAAAAGGCATTCCATTTGCAAGGGCTCCGGACCAAATGAGTTACCACTAGGGGACTTACCACACTGGGAGGTTCAAGTGCTTTTCCAGAGTGTCCCATAAGGCTGAATTTCAGAGACCTTTGGTGTCAGCTATTCTGGTCTCACACCCAGGGTTGTAATCCCTTCTACAGCATCCTGATTGTCCAGTCTTTTCCTGAACACTTACCACCCCAACCCAGGTAGTCTGATTTGTTTTGGAACATTTTTAATAACAATGAGGAAGTCCTTCCTTCCTCTGAGTCATGAGCTGCCTCCCTGTGACTACCATGAGCTACTTTTGGGGTAAATCAGCACAACCTGCCTGTGTGTGTGTGCATATGCGCAATTTTAGTAGTCACCAAAATGCAACATGTGTGTATCCCTTGACCTGGCAATCCCACTTCTAGAAGTCTGTCCTGCTGAGCACAAGTGTGTAAAATAAAATGCACAAAGATGGGGGATTGTATCAGTGCTTTCTATGGTACTGGAATTATTCAACCAAAACTGAGTGACCATTGGGCAAGAGGTGCCGTAGATGGAATCTTGCAACAAATGGATGCGGGACTTAGACTTGATCATTTCAAAGGTTCTTCTAACTATGAGCCCTTGAGTTGCTCAGCTCTGGGATCAGAGAGGTGCAGACAGTTCTGGTCTCCCTTTCTGTTGTCTCTATCTTACCTGTTTCTCCTCCCCTTGGTGCAGGCTGCAGAGCTCCATGGAGAAGGGGATCAGAAAGAGGTTCGGCTCCACAAGACTTGTGAGGTGTCTGCAGCCAACTCTTCTCCTTATGCTGGGGGAGAGGGAATCCAACATGCCTCCCAGGGAAAGGCTAGTGCAGCAGCAGGGACAGCAAGTGGCATGGCAGTAGCAGGGCTAGCAACAAGCCCTGCAACAGGCTCTGTGAGCATAGCATCAACCGAGTCCGCAGGCCCAGGCCAGGTGACCACCGCCCTGGTGGGAGCAGCCACCAAGAATCAAGGAGAAAGTGAATCCAGCAAGACCGTGGCAGGTGCTGCCAATATATCCTCAGATAGCATTAACTTGGCCTTGGTGGGTGTCACCTGCACCTCCTCAGCGGGGTCTTCCAGCATGACCGCAGGGGCTGCCAGTCTCTCCCCAGACAGCAGCTCGAGCCTGGTGTTTGCGGGCACCATGACGACCAGCGCGTCTGCTGCGGCGGGACCCCTCGTATCGACCTTGCAGAGTGAGGGCTACATGAGTGAACGGGACGGAAGCCAGAAGGTTTCCCAACCCCGTGCTGAAGCCCAGAAGGAAAAAAAGGAAAGAAGACAAAAGAAGGACAGAAATCCCAGTAGGAAAAGTTCCCATCACCACAGGAAAGGGGGGAAAAAGACCCGGAAAGCATCCTCCCACCGGTCCTCATCCAGCCCTCAGAACACAAGAGATGACAAAAAAGGAAAAGGCCACGGCCACAGGAAAAGCAGGAGCTCCAGCCACACCTCCGCCAGAAAGGAGTCGAGGACAGCTCACAAACTGGGCAAGAGCCGATCCGCAGCTAGTTCAGGCACTTTGAGTAAGAAAGCCAGTAAAATCAGCTCTTTTTTGAGGAGGCTCAGACATTCTCCTGGTTCAAAAGCTGTGTCCCCACCGCAGGATACAGAGGTAGATATCGTGGCTAAGACGGTGGAGAAACGCAACGTAGGGGCCAAGGTGGAGAAAGCCCAGGATGGCAAGGAGCTGGAGGTGATCAGCAGCTCCATGACGTCTGAGACGGTGGAGATGGTAATCTTTGAAACCAAATCCATTTGAAGAGGAGCCAGGGCAGGAAGCTGCAACGGAGACCCAGGGCTCAGGCAAGTGTCCCGAGAGAGCCCATTCCGTCTTTCTTTATTGCAGTTTAAATAATAAAAGAAACCGTACAACTCCAAAAGAAATGCCATCTCCTGTTTGAATTTCCCTGTCCCATAGCCTGGCAGTGACCTCACAGTGGCTCCTGTGATGGGGACTGCTGCAGCCTGAGACCCCGGCCATCTCTCACCCAGGCCCAGCAGAGCCAAGCCGAGTACTCAGCCTTGCCTCAACCCCTTCCTGCCTTTGGCTCCCCGAGACTGTGAAAGTCACCGACTGTGAGCTGGGATGCACCAACACCACCGCGTCCCCATGCCCGTCCTCGTCTTCTCCCCAAAGATCCCTGAACGCGGACACTTGGTCCAGCCCATAGACTGAGCAAAGACAGGACTCATATCCCCTCAGGGGATATTCAGGGGAGAAAGGGGAGGGTGCAGCAGCATTCGTAGGCAATTAGAATAGGAAGTCTATTTACCTAGATGGGAAATTGGGAGACCACGTTCTGAGAACCCCATCTTACCAGCCGCCTGGATTCGTAAATAAAGTTTTATTGGGGGCTGGGCATGGTGGCTCACGCCTGTAATCCTAGCACTCTGGGAGGCCGAGGTGGGAGGATTGCTTGAGCTCAGGAGTTCGAAACCAGCCTGAGCAAGAGTGAGACCCTGTCTCTACCAAAACGAAAACAATCAGCTGGGCATTGTGGTGTGAGGCTTGTAGTCCCAGCTATTCGGGAGGCTGAGGCAGGAGGATGGCTTGAGCCCAGGAGTTTGAGGTTGCAGTGAGCTATGGTGACGCCACTGCACTCTACTCAGGGCAACAGAGTGAGACTCTCTGTCTCAACAACAACAGAAAATCAGGATTTTTTTGTTTTTAAATCACTGCCAGCCAGGTGGCAATTATACATCATTGTTACTGTCTTAGAGATGTCCTGAACAATTTATTTTACTAATATCTTCCTCTTTACATATGTCCAAGAGAGGTTTATGACAAAATATCTAAGTCTGAAAGCTATCTTTCAATAAGTAATAATAAAAATTCTAAGTGACATAAAAAGAATACTCAGAGTACAGAAACATGGAAATGTTTAAATACATTGTTGAAAAATAATAGAATAGTCCAAAATACTGTGTACTAATTAACTGTGCAAATTATGTGTACATGCGGAAGTTAATCCTAAAAATAAAAAACATAACTATAGTATACATTCTAAAAACCTCTATCGTAAAAAAATTACATCGTCTTTCACTTTTAAAAAATCTGTAAAACGAATGCCTGAAAATCATTACAGTTTCAACAACAGATGATAAAAGTCGTATCTGAGAAAAGCAGTTCTGGGAACCTGTGCTTTTCTCTGAGCCCGGGAAGGCGGGACCCGCCAAGCTTTGCAAGTGCCTGCTCATTCTCCTCCGCACCAAGATTACCTACCGGGACAGAAGCTGGGTTTCCAGGAAAACTTAGGGACCTTCTCTGAAAAGCAAATATGCATAGTAGAGGTGAAGGAGGTGAGAAACAAGGTATTCTGGGAGGGGTGGTGGCCTGGCAGTATCCGGGAAGCCCTTCTCAGTTGCTCTGGTGGGCGGCTTGAAAATCCTGCCTTGTGATTTTTGGTAGAGAACAATAGATGCTGGGATCAAGATGCCCTGGGAGTCGGCTCTTGAAGCAGCGGGTACGGGTAGAAGGAGCGGGGTGGGGGAGGGGGGGGGAGTGTTCTCAGAGGTCTGATTGAGCCTCCACGGAATGTTGGTAGAGGAGACAGGTAAAGGGGAGCTCTTTTCAGAGCCTTTGGCCTGGAGTCCCAAAGTGACAGCTATGCCAGAGGCTGAATTACTCTAGCTACCAACAGCTTAACGTCAGAATTGCAAAGGCCACGGCTTTCTCTTTCGCCCTTCTCCTAATCTTGTTTTATGCACCCCCAAGCCCTCTGCCTGAAGGGTGTCTTCAGCACAAACATAGTTCATCCACCATGCAGGGCGCTCACTGAGCAGACCCACGATTTACACAAATGCCACCGAAGTGAAGTGGAGGTAGGGACCTGCCCACCGCAGTGTGCTCTGCCTTGCGCTTTCTCTGCATTTCCTTTTCTATCTTGACACTTCATCAAGAGACACATGCTTAAATACCGACGTGTTTCAAAGCAGCAGGCCTCTTCCTCCGGAGGGAGATATCAATTGGAGCATCAAGTCAGTGCCCCGTCAGATAAAAGCCACTGTGTTTTTTCTAAATTTCAAAATATTACGAGGGTTACAAATGTTTTTGGTTACATGGATCGCTTTTGCAATGCTTGAGTCAGGGATATAAGTGTGCCCATCGCCCAGATAGTGTTCATCGTACCCATTAGGTAGGTTTTTGCCCCTTGCCTCCTCCCCCTCCCCCTGCTTGATTTCCACTGAGTTTTACTTCCCTCTGTGCACATGTGTGCTCATCAGTTAGATCCAATTTAATAGCGAGTACAGGTGGTGTTTGTTTTTCCATTCTTTAGATACTTCACTTAGGATAATTATCTCTTCCATCCAAATTATTGCAAAAGGCATTAATTATCCTTGTGTACGGCTGTGTAGTATTCCATGGTACACATACACCACATTT
Source organism: Indri indri (assembly GCA_004363605.1). Taxonomy (NCBI): domain Eukaryota; kingdom Metazoa; phylum Chordata; class Mammalia; order Primates; family Indriidae; genus Indri; species Indri indri. The sequence continues at coordinate 162,583 of RJWJ010000427.1, forward strand.
TGTTAATCTACTCAGGAAGTGATGGGCATTTGGGTTGATCCCACATCTTTGCAATCGTGAATTGTGTTGTGATAAACATTTAAGTGAAGGTGTCTTTTTGGTAAAATGACTTCTTTTCCTTTGTGTGAATACGTAGCAGTGGGATTGCTGGATCGAATGGTAGGCCTACTTTTAATTCTTTGGGGAATCTTCATTCTGTTTCCCGTAGAGGTTGTACTAATTTTCAGTCCCACCAACACTGCATAAGCGTTCCTTTCTCTCTGCATCCAAGCCAGCATCTATTGTTTTTGGACTTTTTAATAAAAATCATTCTAACTGGGGTAAGGTGATATCTCATTGTGGTTTTAATTTGCATTTCCCTGATGATTAGTGATGTTAAGAATTTTCTCGTGTTTATTGGCCATTTGTCTATCTTCTTTTGAAAAGCTTCTGTTCATGTCTTTTGCCCACTTTTTATTGGTTTTTTTGTTTGTTTGTTTTTTTCTTGTTGATTTGCGTTAGTTCTTTGTAGATTCTGGTTATCAATCCTTTATTGGATGTATAGCTTGTGTATATTTTCTCCCATTCTGTAGGTTGTCTATTTGCTCTGTTGACTATTTCCTTAGTCGTGCAAAAGAACAGCCAATATGTTTAACATCCACATTCATCACCATGGTAGCCATTCTGCTGCTGCAAGTGCAATGAGGCAATGAATGATTGATCACTACACTAACCAGTATCCCAAACTTAAAGTCTGGCATACACACATAAGTGCAAAGATAAAGAAGGAATGTTTTGCTAATAGCAGTATAAAATCACTCACAGGATTGTCATGTTGGAGTGGAGTCTTTCAAGCAGAGGAAACCAGTGCTATGGTAGGAAGAAGCAAGGCGCCTCAAAATATTGAGGGCAGGCCATCATGGCTGACAGGGCAAGAATGGAAGGAGAGATGCCGGAGAGAACAGCAGAATATGTAATAGAGGGAATGGCCTGGAAAAAACAGCAAAAATATTTTCTGTCTCTTTAAAACATCCTCCACTCCTTCTTGAGAACTAAAGCCTGCATCCCTGCCTCAGGCCAGTGCATGGGAGGGGCAGGGTAAGTCTTTTGTTTATTTGTGCAATGGGAGATGGCCCACTCCAACCTGGTAAAGGGAGGTCCTGGGTGGAGGTCATGAGATTGCCTTTGATGGAAATAGGATGATTAGAATCATCAATTGTAGGTGAATAGTAATTGCCTGAAGCCGAGAACCCATCCTCTAAAAGCTCTGTATTTCTGTGAATGTTTAGGGAATTTGGATTTTGAGAAGAGAAGGTCTACCATTTTTCTTCCTTTGCCAGTAAAGTAAATCTCTTTCCTGCTCCCCAGAACACTTGTCCTCATTCTTCTGATTTGGCCTCATGGACAAGTGTCGAGTTTTCGGTAACAGGGACAGCCTGTGCAAGGCTTTGAGGTCCATGTAAAGAACTTGATTTCTGTCCTCAGAGTAATGGGGAACTACTGAAACATTTTAAGTTGGGGAGTGATTTGATGAGACTTGTACTTTGTAAAGGTCACTGCTGTTGCCATGAGAAGAAATATTTGGGAAGGTTGTCGTTAGCATCTGCCCTTATGTCACTTCCTGTCTTTTACCGCAGGATCTATAAAATGAGACTAGAGGGGATGTTTTCAAAGACACTTTCTTGTTAGAAATATCCGTGGGAGGTGGACATGCTGATGCACCACCCAGACGCTCCTTGAATGAAGGACCAGTTTAGCTGAGAATGTGACCCACCCACAGACAGCTTTCAGCTGGTAGTGAGTTTGGAAATTGTGTCAGCTGCAGAGAACTCTGTCATCTAAGGTGGATGCTCTTCCCAGAGCCCACATCTAGGACTGAGTGACACAGAGTGTGACGGTCTGGCAATCTTAGCCCAACACAGACCAATTCTCAAGGGTTATTCCAACTCTAGAGCTTCCTATGGGGCTGCATCAAAGCTCAACTCCTCCCTTCGTGTACTCCTACTTTCACCTCCTTCCCTTCCACAGGTGCTGGTCCTAAGGGAACTTCTTAATAAACATTCTTCCCACAAAAATCCATCTTAAAATCTGAGTCTTAGAGAATAAAACTTGTGACACTGTCTTAGTGTAACATGCTGAAGGAGTCACCTCTTTCAAACTCCACTAACCTTGTGAAAAGAGTTGATGATAGCCAGGAAGGGTATAATGTGGCATATACAATTTTGAACTGAAATAATTTTAAAATTAAGTACATTTGCTTATTGCAAAAATAATGTGTCTATTTTAGAAAATTTAAAACATGTAGAAATAAAAAATTATTTTATAATAATTAAAATAAAAAATTAAATAATTAAATATTGAATAATTAAATAAAAAATTAAATTATTAAAATAAATAAAATTAAAAAATTATCCATTACCTTGATAATTTGCTGCTTATTGCTTCCAGAAAGATGGAGTAGATATATTTTTCCATATTTCTCCTGCTCAGTACAACTAAAGACCTTGGACATTATACATAAAAGAAACATCAGAAGACTTGAAAGGTGGAGGGAAGAAGACAGACCAGCTAGGACCCTCAGGAACTGAGGAACAACATGGTGGTTAGTTCCGTGTGTGTATGTGTGTGTTTCCTCATATATCTCAGACTTGGAGCTGAAGAAGCTGAAAATCCAAAAAAAAAAAACAAACCCCAATAGAAACCTGATCTCTCTGGCCAAAGGACCAGGAGAGGGGCAGCTAAGAAAAACAGAGAACTTTTAGACAATAACTACTCTACTTCAGCCAAACACCACAGGAAAAAAAAAAGCATGGCTCCACCCTTACCCATGGCAGCAAAAGCTGAGTGACAGTCTACGCTAACATCCTTATGAAGCTATAACAAGTCCTCCAACTCCCCCACTGGGTGGTATCAGAGAATGCCAAGTAAGGAGCCAGGATTTTCACTTTCATCCCACAGCTGGTAGAGACCCTATGGGGACCTGGAACTCCCGCCCTTGCCCAGTTGTCATGCACCTCTGAGGGCTAAGTGGGGAACCTGGACTTCTCCATCCCCTACTGGGGTAGTGTCAGAAGAAACCTGTCAAAAGTCAGTTTAAATAAAATCCAGAGTCTCTTAACATAATACTAGAATGTCCAGACTTCAGTTAAAAGTCGCTTGTCATGCCAAAAAATAGGAGGACCTAAAATCAAATGAAAAAAGACAATCTATAGGTGATGAAGGAAATTAGAAATATTTTAACCCAAGTTATATTTCTTTGACATATTTTGAGATGGCTGCCATGAGTCTCGCAGATAGAAGTAACACTGCGAAGTTGTTTTTTGGTAGTGGGGGTGGGGATGGTTCCACATCTGTAGAAAATGCAGCCAGGTCTTTCCTTTCCCAACAGAAAAGATTAACTGAGAGTCTGACACCTTTAAAGGTCTGAAAAAAAAACATTTAGCATCTATTTCCTCTGAGGGCCATTAGATTTTATTTACACAACAAGATCATGTTTGCCAGCTGGTCAAGCCTCCTCTTCTTTCTCTACCAAAACCTGGTTTTCCACTCTTAAGTCCCCATTCTTTAAAAATCTCTGAACTTGCCAAGGAGTTGAATCTTCATTCTGAGGTGTCCTGTATATACGCACTCAATAAAATAAATTTGTATCTTTTTCCTCCTATTAATCAATCTATCTTATGTCAGTGATTTTTTCAGCAAGCCTTAAGGGGGCAAGAGCTTTTTCCTCCCCCTAAGTGACAACAGCAAGGTAACAGAGGTGTTAGAATTCTTTCACAAAGATTTTAAAGCATCCATGAAAAAGGAATTAGGAATATGCTTGAAACAAATGAAAAAAAAAATAGAAATCCTCAGCAAAGAAATAGAAGATGAAAACAAGAACAAAATGTAAATTTTATAACTGAATATGTAATATCTGAAAAAAATAGAAACTTCAGTGGTTGGGCTCAACAACAGAATGGAGGAGAAAAAGAAAAGAATCAATGAACAGAAAGAGAATAATAGACACTACCCAATCTGAACAACACAGAGAAAGCTGACTGGAGAAAAATGAACAGAGCCGTTGTGGGACTACAACGAAAGATCTAACATTGTGTCATCATGTAACAGAGGAGTGGTCACCCCTGCTCCCATAGGTATGGAAGGGAAATATTGAGAGTAGGGAATATGTAACAGAGGGAATGGCCCGAAAAAAAAAGGCAAAAATATTTTCTGTCTCTTTGGAGAACTGAATCTGCATCCCTGCTTCAGGACAGTGGTAGGGAGGAGCAGGGAGAAAGCCTTTTGTTCTTATCTCAGGTGGTGCCAGACCCCCAGGTGGGCTGCTGGCGGAATTCACAGGCTTTGTCTTTTGAGACAAAGATGGGATGATTAGAGTAGTTAACCACAGTAATTGCCTGAAGCTGAGAACCCTCCCTTTAAAAGCTCTGTTATTTCTGCCTATGTCCAGGAAAAATCTGCATTTTGAGATGATAGTCTGCCTTTTTCCTCCCTTTGCCAGCAAAGGTAATAAATCTCTTTCCTCCTCCCCAAAGAGACTTGTCCTTCTTCTTCTGATTTGGCCTTGTGGACAAGTGCTGAGCTTTCTTCAGTAACAATCAGAGTCCTGGAAGAAGAGAAGAAAGGGCCAGGCGGAAGAAATAATGGTTGAAAACTCTAAAATTTGGCAAAAGACATAAACCTACAGATTCAAGAAGCTGAGTGAACACCAAAATTCACACTAAGACAAATCATAATTAAACTATGAAAACAAACAAACAAAAAAATTTGAAAGCAGCCAGAGATAAATGACACCATAACCATCAGGGAAATCGATTTAAGTGACAGTGGATTTCTCATCAGAAACCATGGAAAACAGAAGGAAATGGAATGATGTTTTTCAAGTGCTGAAAGAAAACCTAGAGTCCCATGCCCAGTAAATGTATCCTTCAGGAATAAAGAGGAAATCAGGACATTCTAAGCTGAAGAAAAACAAAGAAACATTGTCATCAGAAGACCTATCCTAAACGAATTGCTAAAGGAAGTTCTCCAAACAGTAAGAAAATGAGTTATAAGAAAGCAGGAGGATCTTGGAAGTTGATGAAGGAAGAAAGTACACAGTAAGCAAAAATATGGGAAAATACAATAGATTTTTCTTCTTCTGTGTTTTCTAAATTATGTTTGATAGGTGATGTAAAAATTATTACACTGTCTGATTGATTCCAAATGTTTGTAAAGAAAATATCTAAGACTATTACATTATAAATATGGGGGAGTAAAGGGACATAAAGAACAGTAAGTTTTCTATATTTCACTCAAACTGGTAAAATGGTGACATGAGTAGATTGTGAAAAGTTGTGTATATATAATGAAATACCTAATGCAATCACCAAAAAAGTTGAAAAGGAGATATACTCAGAAACACCACAGATAAATCAAAACAGAATTCTAAAAAACCATTCAAGTAACCCACAGGAAGGCAGGAAAAAGAAAATAGAAACAAAAAACATAGGAAATAGAAAAAAATAAATAAAATGGCATACATAATCATATTAGTAGTTGCATTAAAGTAAACGGTCTAAATACACCAATTAAAATACAGATATTGGCAGAGTGGACTAAAAAGCATAACTACAAAAAACTCACTACAAATATAATATATGCAAATTGAAAGTAAAAAAATGAAAAAGATATATTATGAAAACATTAATCAAAGGAAAGCAGAAAGGGCTATATTACTATAAGATATACTACAGAGTAAAGAAAATTACCACAGAGAGGCATATTATACAGTGATAAAAAGACATTAAAGGGACCAAGAAGACATAGCAATATGACAAGTATATTAACCAAACAAATGAGCTACGAAATATGTGAAGCAAAAACTGATAGAGCTGAAAGTTATAAACAAACCCACAGTTGTAGTTGGAGACCTCCACCTGCCTCTCTTGATTACTTAAAGAACAACTAGATAGAAAATTGGGAGTACATAGAAAATATCAATAACATTATCAACCAATAGGATTTAATCAACATTTATGGGAAACTATTAATACATCCATCAACAGCAGAATACATATTTTCTTTAAGTTGTCACAGAATGTATACCAAGATGCTAGGACCATATCCTGGGCCATAAAACAAACTGCAACAACTTTGAAAGAATTGAAATCATACAGAGTATGTTCTCTGACCACAATGGAATCAAACTAGAAATCAATAACAAAAAGATAACAGGAACTCTCCAAACAGAATCTAAACAACACAGTTGTAACTAATCCATGGGCCAAAGAGGAAGTATAAAGGGAAATAAAAAATACATTGAATAAAGATGAAAATCATATCAAAATTTGTGGGACACAGCTAAAGCAGTGTAAAGAGGGAAATTTATAGCAGTATATGCGAACATTAAAAAAGAGAAAAGATCCCAAAGTAAGCCCCTACCTGGAGAACCTACAAAAATAAGAGAAAAATAAACTCAAATCAAGTAAAATAAACCTAAGCCTATAGAAAGAATAAAATAATAAGATATGAGCAGAAATCAATGAAATAGCCAGGTGTGGTGGCTCATGCCTATAATCTTAGCACTCTGGGAGGCTGAGGCAGGAGGATTGTTTGAGCTCAGGGGCTCAAGACCAGCGTGAGCAAGAGCAAGACCCTGTCTCTATTAAAAATAGAAAAAATTAGCCGGATGCAGTGGCGAGCACCTATAGTCCCAGCTACTCAGGAGGCTGAGGCAGGAGGATCACTTGAGCCCAGGAATTTGAGGTTGCAGTGAGCTTTGATGATGTCAGTGCACTCCAGCCCAGGTGACAAGAGTGAGACTCTGTCTCAAAAAAAAAAGAAAAGCTATGAAATTTAAAATGATAAAACAATAGAGAAAATAAATGAAACAAAGAGCTAGTCCTTTGAAAGGGTCAATAAAGTTGACAAACCTATAGCAAAATTACAAAGAGAAAAGAGAAGAGAGAAATTACCAGTATCACAGATGGAAACCAGGGATATCACCACAGACCCTGCCGACATCAAAAGGATAACAAGGGCTACCACGAACAACTCTACACACACAAATTTGACAACTTGGATGAAATGGACTAATTCCTCAAACAACACAGACTACCACAATTACCCAACATGAAATAGATAATTTGAATTGACCTATAACTAATATTGAAGACATTGATAACATAATTTTAAAATTCCCCTAAAAGAAATCTCTGGGCCAAGATGGTTTCAAAGGAAAATTCCACCAATTGTTTGAAGAAGAATTAACACCAGTTCTACACAATCTCTTTGGGAAGATAGAAGAGGAGAGAGTACTTCTTAATTCATATTATGAAGCTAGTATTATCCTGATACCAAAATCAAAGATAGTATAAAAAAAGAAAACTGACTAAACTCCCTCATGAATATGGACACACAAATCTTTAGCAAAATATTAGCAAATAAAATTCAGTAATTTATAAAAAGAATTACACACCATGAACAAGTGGAGTTTATTCCAGAGATGCAAGGCTGCTGCGACATTCCCCAGTAATTAGTTTAATCCACCATATTAAGAGGCTACAGAAGAAAAACCACATGAGCATATCGATTGAGGTAGAAAAAGTATGTGAAAAAATTCAAAACCTGTTCATGATAAAAACATTCACATAACTAGAATTAAAGAGAACTTCTTCCATTTGATAAAGAGAATCTACAAAAAACTTATAGCTAACAGTATACTTAACAATGAAAGACTGAATGTTTTCCCCCTAAGACCAGGAACTAGGCAAGGGTATCTACTCTCAGCACTCTTACTCAACATAGTGCTAGAAGTTTTAGGCAGTGCAATGGGCAAGACAGTAAAATAAAATACATACAGATTAAAAAGGAAGAGATAACACTATCCCTATTTGTAGATAACATGATCGTCTATGTAGAAAATCCCAAGGTATCTACCAAAAAGTTGCTAGAGCAAATAAATTGAGTTCAGTAAGCTTGCACGATACAAAATCAATTGTTTCTACATACTCCCAATGAACACATGGACACCAAGATTAAAAATACAATACCATTTACAATTGTTCAAAAAAGAAATATTTATGTGTAAATCTAAAAAAATGAAACTTGTTCTGGACTTATATGCTGAAATCTACACAACACTGAGGAAAGAAATTAAAGAAGATCTAAGTAAATGGGGAAACAGATCGAGTTCATGGATTCAAAGTTGCAACATAGTAAAAATGTCAGTTTTCCCCAGATTAATATATAGGTTTAACATGATTCCTACAAAAATCTCAGCAAGATATTTTGTATATATAAACAAAGATTATTCTAAAATTTTTAAGGAATGGAAATAGAACAATTGTGAAAGAGAAGAATGACGTGGGAGGAATCAATCTACCTAACTTCAGGACCAATTATATAGCTTTAATAATCAAGGCTGTGTGGTATGGGTGGATAGATAAAACAGGTGGCTAAACGGAACACAATAGAGTATCCAGAAATAGATCCATACAAATGTGGGTGATAGATTTTTTACATAAAGGTGCAAAAGGAATTTAATAGAAGAAAGATAGCCTTTCCAACATATGGCGCTGGAGCAATTGGACATCCATAAACAAAACAATAAACCTTGACCTAGTCTTACACCACAGTTTTAAAAAGTGAACCTATTCCTTTTTGTGTCTTTAACTGAAAAAAATAAAGTAAAAAAAATTAAAAAAGTGAACTCAAAATTGATCACAGACTTCTTTAAATAAAGTGTAAAACTATAAAACATACAGAGAAAATATAGGATATAATCTTTGGGATCTAGGACTAAGAAAAGAAGAGTTCTTAAACCTAACACCAAAAGCATAATGCATAAAGGGAAAAATTGATAAATTAGACTTCATCGAAATAAAAAACTTTTGCTCTTTAAATGACCCTAGTGAAAGAATAAAGACAAGCTAAAAACGAAAGAAAATATTTGCAAACCACATATCCCACAAAAAACTAGTATCTAGATTATATAAGGAAATCTCAAAACTCAACATTAAAAAAACAAACAATCCAATTAGAAAATGGGCAAAAGATATGAAGAGAAATTTTACCGCAGGATACACAGATAGTAAATAAGCCCATGAGAAGATATTCAGCCTCATTAGCCATTAGGGAAATGCAAATTAAAACCACAATGAGATCATACTGTAAACCTATCAGAATGATTAATAACGAGATAAAAATAATAACTAAGAACAACACCAAATGCTGGTGTAGATCCAGAGAAACTATATCACTCATACATTGCTGGTGGGCACGTAAAGTTACACAGCCATTCTGGAAAATAATTTGATAGTTTCTTTAAAACTAAACATGCAACTATCACAGGTCTCAGCAATTGCACCTCTGGGCATTTATCCCAGAGAAATGAAGGCTTATATTCACATAAAAACCTGCACACAAATGTTCACAGAAGCTTTGTAATAGCCATAAACTGGAAACAACACAGATAACCTTCAAAAATCCTATGGTACATCCCTATCATGGAATACTGCTCAGAAAAAAAAAGGAATGCACTACTTATCTATGCAACAATCTAGATGAATCTCCAGAGAATTATACCAACTGAGAAAAGCCATCCCCCCAAAGTAACATACTGATTGATTCCATTTATATAACACTCTTGAAATGAAGGAATTATAGAAACGGACAACAGATTAGTGGTTGCCGGAGGTTAAGAAGAGGTTGGGGGCAAGAGGGAAGCAGATGTGATATGAAGGGGCATCCTGAGGGACTGTTTTGTAGATGGTATGTGTCTTGACTATATTTACATCAATATCCTGGTTGTGATACTGTACTGAAGTTTTGTAAGATATTACCATTGGGGTAAACTGGGCAAGGTGTACAAGAATTTCTTTGTAGTATTTCTTACAAGTACATCTACAAATACCTCAAATTAAAAATTTTAATTTACCCAACAAGTTCTTTCATGGACATTAACAAACTGATTTTATATGTTATAGTTTATATGGAGAGGCAAAAGACCCAGGATAGCCAATGCAATATTGGAAGAGAGGAACAAAGTCAGAGAACTGACAGTACCAGACTTCAACACTTACTACAAAGCTACAGTGACTGAGACAGTGTGGTACTAGAGAAAGAATAGACAAGCAGATCAATAGAAGAGATTAGAGAGCCCAGAAATAGACCCACACAAATATAGTCAACTGATCTTTGACAAAGGACCAAAGGCAGTTCAATGGAGAAAGGATAGTCTTTTTGACAAATTGTGCTGGATCCAACTAGACATGCATAGCAATAAACTGAATCTAAGACAGAACTTAAACTCTTCACAAAAATTAACACAAAATTGATCATAGACTTAAATGTAATGCAAAACCATAAAACTCTTAGAAAATAACATAAGAGAAAATCTAGGTGGTCTTGGGTTTGACAATTGGTCTTTAGATACAACACCAAAGGCATGATCCATGAAAGAAAAAATTGATAAGCTGAAATTCATTAAAATTAAAACACTCTGGGCCAGGCATGGTGGCTCACTCCTGTAATCCTAGCACTCTGGGAGACCAAGGTAGGAGGATCACTTGAGCTCAGGAGTTCAAGACTAGCCTGAGCAAGAGCAAGACCCCATCTCTACTAAAAATAGAAAAAATTAGCCCGGTGTGGTGGTGCACGCCTGTAGTCCCAGCTACTGGGGAGAGTGAGGCAGGAGAATAGGTTAAGCCCAGGAGTTTGAGGTTGTGGTGAGCTGTGATGATGCCACTGCACTTACCCAGGGAAACAGAGTGAGACTCTGTATCAAACAAACAAACAAACAAAAAAAAAAAAAAAAAGAAAAGAAAACTTGTCTGTTCTGTGAAAGACACTGTCAAGGGAATGAGAAAAACCTGTGATGAATTGCTTTAATTTCTGTCACCTTATTTGAAAGCTGCATGTGCAGTCTGATTATTTTGCAAATGTGAGGCTTGCGTGAAAAGAAAAGAAGACCCAAAACAAAACAAAAAGAAAAAAAGAAAAAAATAAAAGAATAAGAATACAAGCCAAAGTCAAGAAGAAAATATTTGCAAAAGACATATCCAATAAATGTCTGCTATCCAAAGAATACGAATAACTCTTAAAACTCAACACTAAGAAAATGAACAACATGATTAAAAAATGGGCAAGAGATATGAACAGACGCCTCGCCAGAGAAAATATACAGATGGCAAATATGCACATGAAAAGATGTTCGACATCATATGTCATTAACAAATTACAACCACAATGAGATGTCAATACATACCTATTAGAATGACTAAAATCCAAAACACTGACAACAACAAATGCTGTTGAGGATATGAAGCAACAGGAACTCTCATTCATTGCTGATGGGAATGCAAAATGCTACAGCCACTTTGGAAGACAGTTTGATAATTTCCTACAAAAACTAAACTTACGCTTACCATATGATCCAACAATTATGTTCCTTGGTATTTACCCAAATGAGTTGAAAACTTATGTCCACACAAAAACTCACACATGGATGCTTATAGCAGTTTTATTCACAGTTGCCAAAACTGAGAAGCAACCAAGATGTCCTTCAGTAGGTGAGTGGATAAACTGTGATACATCAATAGAATATTATTAAGTGACAAAAAGAAATGAGTTATGAAGCCACACAAAAAAATGGAGAAACCTTAAATGCATATTACTAAGTGAAAGAAGCCAATCAGAAAAGTCTATTTACTGTATGATTCTAGATGGAAATAAAAAGACAATAAAAAGATCAGTGATTTCCAGGTTTGGTGGGAGGGAGGGTTGACTTCCCTAGAACACAGGAGATTTTTAGGGCAGTGAAACTACTCTCTGTGATACTATAATGGTGGATACATGTCATTTTATATTTGTCAAAACTCACAGAATGTATAACACCAAGAGTGAACCCTAGTGTGAGCTGTAGACTTCAGGTGCTAATGATGTGTCAATGTTGGTTCTTCAACATCAAATGCACCACTGTGGTGTGGGGTAGATGGTGGGGGTGGGTGACATGTTGAATGGGGTGGTGTGAGCATGTGTGAGGAGGGGGTGTATCAGAACTGCACTTGCCACTTGATTTTGCTGTTAATCTAAAATTGCTCTAAAAAGTAAAGTCTGTTTATAAAGTAGACTGGTTACGTAATTACAGAACATTTTTTTTTCAGCGCTTGGGAAGAAAAGGTTTTCCCCCCATTGGACATGACTCTTCAAATGCTCTTTGAAATCTGTGAGATTGCTATCTCTAATTTGCATATAATAAACAATACGTCTATAGGGAGATGATGCTAATAGAACTAATCAATGTCAGATCTCAAAGAAATTTGGAGATCGCCTGATTCAGTGGTTATCAAACTTCTGGTACATCTTTTTCTTCAAAAAAATTTTTTTTTTTGAGACAGAGTCTCACTCTGTTGCCCTGGCTAGAGTGAGTGCCGTGGCATCAGCCTAGCTCACAGCAACCTCAAACTCCTGGGCTCAAGCGATCCTCCTGCCTCCGCCTCCCGAGTAGCTGGGACTACAGGCATGCGCCACCATGCCCGGCTAATTTTTTCTATATATTTTTAGCTGTCCAATTAATTTCTTTCTATTTTTGGTAGAGACGGGGTCTCGCTCTTGCTCAGGCTGGTCTCGAACTCCTGAGCTCCAACGATCCACCCGCCTCGGCCTCCCAGAGTGCTAGGATTACAGGCGTAAGCCACCACACCCGGGCCAAAAATTTTTTAAAAATATGGAATCTTAAGTGAAACCTAGTAAACAAAAGAGATGAAGTTGAGGGTGCTCTGGTTGAAAGGGGGTCAGGATGGTGGGGCCTGAAACCCCACCCACCAGCTTGGCTCTTTTTTGCCTCAGGAGACACCTGGAAAGCATTTCCATGACTTAGGGGCCACTGATTTCGCCTGAGTATCATTTTACTGAGAGATGTGGCTTGCCTGAGATTGCCCATCAGACTGGTTGAACCTAGAGCTCCTGGATCTCACTTCTTATCCACTCTAATCCACCCTGATCGAATTGGAGGGTTTCTCAGCCCAGCTTAACACATGCTGAAGGACAAATTGAAATTCGGATGTTGGAGTTGGCAGGAGACAAAGGCAAGGAGACTTATAAGGAAGACAGAAAATCCTGTACAAGACACAGACTGGAGTCTGTATGGGGTCAAGGAATCCATAGGGGTCTGAATTCATAAAATCTGTCTCTGTCAAAGGCTTAAGGTTCTAAGAGAAGTTCATCTTGGGCCTAAAGCAGGGTGGAACCAAGTAGGTAAAGACTTTCTCAGATAACTGCAGAGAAGTAGCACCTGGGCTTGCAATCTGTTGTGCCACTGTATCTACAACATCCAGAACAGTAGCTGGCATTTAGTAGGTGAGCAATAAATATTGGATGCATGAATGAATTTTTAGAAAATGAACACATTATTAAAGTCTAAAAACCTGTCTAAGAGGGCATTGCCACCCAGGCCTTCAGGAAAATAATTCTGGTCTTTGAATGTTAGAATTGCATGGAAGGGCTTCTCCTCTTTAAATGGTGGTATGTGAACTACTAGTCTGGTGATAGATGCACCAAAAGCCCGGATTTCGCCGCTATACAATATATACATGAAATGAAATTCAGCTTGTACTCCCTAAATCTAATAAAATTTCAAAAAGGAAAATAAAATAAAATAAAATAGTAGACCAGATGCAGTAGCTCACGCCTGTAATCCCGGCATTTTGGGAGGCCAAGGTGGGAGAATCACTTGAGGCAGAGAGTTCAAAACAAGTCTGAGCAACATAGCAAGACCCCCATCTCTGCAAAAATAAATAAATAAATAAATAAAAACATTGGCTGGGCGTGGGGGTGCTTGCCTATAGTCCTAGCTACTCAGGGGGCTAAGGTGGGAAGATCGCTTCAGCCCAGGCACTTAAGGTTACAGTGAGCTATGATCACATCACTGCACTCTAGCCTGGGCAACAGAGCAAAACCCTGTATCTTAAAAAAAAAGAAAAATGTAATATTTTTTCCCTCATGGATTTTGGCCTTAATTTTTATTTTTAAAATATTGCATTCTGATATTATTTATCTTGAGTACTGAGTTTTGCTACTCCCTTAATTTTGCACCTTGAGGCACGTGTTTTGCACACCTCTCTTACTCTTGGTCCTGATGTGAAGCTATACTGAAAGCAGGTAGCTCATATTTGTACACACTCACCATTTGGGAAACATGCAGGTTTTTTTTTCTTTATTTTGCTTTTGTTCAATGTTCAACTTTCAACAAAAATGTATTCAGTGTAGGGTATGTGCAAGGCAATGCCGGGGATTGTCAGAGCTGATGCTCACGTAAGTCAGGAACTTAATTAACCACAGCCATAGAAATAAGGGAGGTGCATAATCACAACTTGAGGTAGAGAAGTGCTGTAAAAAGTAAGGCTGTGAGTGAGTATAGAGGTAACTTTTATTTGGGTGAACTTGGAGAAACTTTTGGAGGTCACATTTGAGATGGACCTTAAAGAGGGACATTAAATGGGTAGGATATAGCCCATATCCTTTATATCCTTTTGGGATTAGCATAGAAAATCAATGAGTCAATCAATAAAATGGATAGGTTTTGTGATAATTCAAAAAACAGACATGACAATTCCACAGATATTTTCTTCTTTGGTAAAATTCCACATAATAATGTCAATATAGACTTTAACAGTGTCAGCTACAACAAATAATCCAAAAGGGCTTACTTGCCTTTTTGTAGGATTCTAAATCCATTTTGAATTCCTCAGCCTGCAAGAGATAACTGACAATGTCCCTTAGTGGGACTCCCATAGGTGAGACACAAATCCTTCTGTTAGGAAAGTTTAAACTGGGGACCATTCCTAAATGCCAGGGTTACTGCTGCCCTCTGGTGGTAAGAAAAAATGTTGCTGGCAAAGCAAACCTCAAGCACCCTCCCCTCCCATCTGCCGTGCAAAGATCTGAGTGGTTGAGATTGCTGTTAGTGATAAGGTCGTTAGTACTCACGAAGCAACAACAACAATAACAAAGGACGGTGATTAGGAATTGAAACTCTACTGGAGACTGAAGGACAAATGCATTAGTGATGACTCTCACCCAGAGTGCATTGCTTAAACAATATACAGTATAGGCGTGGCTAAAAATCACATGACAGGAAGAAGCAGGGGCTAGAGATAAAATTTTTTATTTGTTATCTTCCAATTCTTCTGCCTGGACTGATCAACAAGCCACAAAGTACAAAGTAATAGACTAACAGGAGCTAAGAGATTATTTAGAAACCTGTTTACCAATGACGGAGGGAGTAAGACCAACGGAATTAAGTGGGTTCTGGAAAGATTGGACTTCCATGTGCAAAAACAAATAAATAAAAGGGATCTCCACCCTTACCTGCACCACATACAAAAATTAACTCAGAAAGGATCATAGATCTGAGTGTAAAACTTAAAAGTAAAATTTACAGAATAAAAAGAGGAAAAATCTTTGCGATCTTGGGTTAGGCAAAGATTCTTGGGTAGCACACAAAAAGTATAAGCCATAAAAGAAAACAATTGATAAACGTGGCTTCATCGAAATGAAAGCCTCTGCTCTTTGAAAGACCCTTTTAAGAAAATGAAAAGATTAGCCATAGACTGGGAGAAAATATTTACGAAAAACATACCTGTTAAAGGACTTATATTCAGAGTCTGTGTGTGTGTATGTGTGTAGATATGTATATATACATTTACAACTCAGCAGTAAGAAAACAAACAAGCCAATTAAAAAGTGGACACAATTTTGAACAGACAATTCACCGAGGAAAAGAGATATGGCAAATAAACACATGAAAGATACATAACACTAAGGAAATGCAAATTAAAACCTCTACACAGCTATTAAAATGGCAAAAAGTTAAAAATAAAAAGGGTGGATACCAAGTGCAGACTGAGGATGCAACTATAACTCCCATAGATTGCTGGTAGAAATGAAAAATAATATAGCCTCTTTAGAAAACTGCTCGGAAATTTCTCATATAAACATACAATTACGGGCTGGGCATGGTGGCTAATGCCTGTAATCCCAGCACTCTGGGAGGATTGCTCGAGCTCAGGAGTTCGAAACCAGCCTGAGCAAGAGCAAAACCCTGTCCCTACTTAAAAAAAAAGAAAGAAAGGAAAAAAAGGTCACATTATGAATTCAGTTGAAAATCATGATTATATTCATTTCATCACTTATTCAATAAATATTCGTTGAGTATTTGCCAATTTCACGCACTATTGGAGGCTCTGAGAACACAGCAATGAAGGAAACAAAGGTCCCCGACTCATAAAACCGATATTTTGATGGGGAAGAAAAACAATAAAAAATAAATAAATATACTACATGATTTCAGATAAATTCTGCGAAGTTAGGAGGGATTTGGGGGCATCCCCCAAGGGAAAGATTGGGGGTGTGCTATTTTGTATGAAGTGGCCGGGAAGAACTCTTTGAGAAGGTCACATCTGACCAGAGAATGAGTGAAGTGAGGAAGTGAAGCATGTGAATATCTAGAATATCTACGGAAGGAGAGTTCCAGGCAAATGCAGTGCCCCGAGGCAGGAGTATGCTTGGCAATTTCCTAGGGCCATATAGAGGCCATGGGAAGGACATCAGATTTTTTTATTCCAAAACTGATAGAAAGCCTTGGAGAATTTTGAATAGAGGAATCATAAGATCATTCTCATATTTTAAGACAGTGTGGCAAATAAACTAAGGGAGGACAAAAGCGGAAGCTATTTCACAAGTCCAGGTAAGAGATAATGGTGGCATGGACTAGGACCGTAGCAGTGGGGATGGTAAAAATTAGTTATATTTGGGATGTATTTATTTTTAAGTAGAACTAAGACAAAAGGCTGGTATGGTAGTTTTGGTGGAGTATGGAGAAAAAGGAGAAAAAGATGACTCCTGAGATTTGAGCCTTTGCAATTGGGAGAAGTTCAATTGAATAAAGATGTCTAATACGTTGGATATGGGGGTCTGGAATGCAGAGAAGAGTGTGTTCCAGGGCGATATCTAGGTGATACCTGACAGGTGGTTCAAGAACTGAGTCCTGGGGCAATCCGGATGATGAAATGTGCCAACTGTGGCTGACGGATGGAGTAAAATGAGGACTGGGAATGACCATTCAAAACCAGGGGAGTAGGACATAATGGTGTCTGTGGGGGAAAGAAAAGCCTAATTGGGGTATGCTCAAAAGCGCATGGATTTCTTCAATGAATAAATTGGTGTGTCTCTGTGTGTGTGTTTGGGAGGTGAGATGCGGGAAAGGAACCTATAGATAAAAAGGTAATTAAAAGACACATCAGCCAGTCCAAAAGGATGGACCTTATTTGGAACCCGAGAGTATCAGAATTCAAATACTGACATAATATTGGATGATATTAAGTAAGTATCAATTTATTTTAAAATGATACAATGATTTGTGGTTATGCAAAAAGAAAATTGAGCTTTTAATTTTTAAAGAAGCATGCTGAAATATTTGGAGATGAAATGATGTCTGTGGATAGATAATTGTTGAAATTGGGTGATGAATATACTGTTCTCTCTATTTTTGAACATGTTTGGACTTTTCCGTAAGTTTTAAAAAATGAAATTAAGGCTTATTTTTAAAGTGGTAAAGCTGAGAACTTTTACCAGAATTACAATTTTTTTTAATGTGTAACATGCTCTTGTTAAGACTCCCATGAATTTAGAAATGTATGACACTTACGAAAATAACTTCCAAAAGAAACCTTAAGTCTAATTTTTTTAAACTTGGTAATTTATTGCCTGGAAATCTTATAATAGACGTCTCTGAATTCCTAAATGAAAATAAGAGTGAATGGATGGTGAAGAAACAGAGATTCAGAAAATATTACTGATCTCCAATCATGTTCACAAATATTTCCAGATATAAAAATATACATATAAACAGCGAATAACTAGAGTCCAATGTCATTTTTTAAACGTTATTTGGGGTTAGAGTTGATATAATTTTAAAAAAATACCTGCTTATCTGCATTTTTGAATTTTTGTGTAAGGCATATGGTATCCTGTTTAATTTTATGAATTAAATAAAAGAAAGAAAGAAAGAAAGAAAGAAAGAAAGAAAGAAAGAAAGAAAAAGAAAGAAAGAAAGGAAGGAAGGAAGGAAGGAAGGAAGGAAGGAAGGAAGGAAGGAAGAAAGAAAGAAAGAAAGAAAGAAAGAAAGAAAGAAAGAAAGAAAGAAAGAAAGAAAGAAAAAGAGAAACAAAAGGAATGGAGCTACCAACTGCTACTTTTACTGATTGGAAAGTACAATCAGACACACAGCAAAATCCACCACCAAAAGTGAGCGTAAGGGGGCGGGGCGGAGAATATACGCAGGCGCAATAGCAAGTGATCGGTCTGAGGCGGGACTACAACCTCACATAAAGGACAGCTCTTGCAGCCAATCAAAGGCAGTGTCAGTAGCTATTTCCTGGAGCAGGAGAACGGAAGTCGGTTTCGGCCTCCGCGGTGAAGGCAGCTGCTACCGTAAACTAGGAGCTGCGGTGAGTGGGCGGCAACGTCTTGGGGCTCCAGCCTGCGTTTTTCCTTCCCGACCCCGCGGCTTCCTCTGCGCTGGGCTGGGAAAGGGGGAGGCCTGGCGCAGAGCGGCCTCCGAAGGCGCTCGCTGGCCTTCACGTCCCGCGTCTCTCGGAGAGCGCAGCCTCCCCGCCGCCGGTGGAGGCCTCGGGGTGGACAGCCGGCTGAAGGGGCCTCAGCGCGGGAGGCCCGGAGTTTCCTGTGTGGGGAACGCCAAGTCGGACTGGAGGTTAGGAGGCCTGGGGTCTAGTCCCTGCGCCGCTGGTTTTCTAAGCTGTATGGCTTTGCGAGCCATTTGCGCTCTCTGGCCCTTTGTGTAATGAAAATAACCATCCCTGCCCTTCATCCTTTTGGTAGCAGTTGGGAAATCAGCTGAGTTCATTTGCGGGGGTGGGGGCGTAGATCCTAAGGCTAATCTGAAGAGATTTTAAAAACGACATTCCGGGGACCCCATTCACAGTAGACAAAATGAATCAAATCTCTGGGGGTGGGGCCCTGAAATACCTTTCTTTTGGTGAAACTGCCCCACTCCCCGATAGAGCAAACACTAGAAGGCAGATCTTTCCCCATATTCTCTTGGGCGGTGTTGGTCTAGCACCTAAGGGAATTATGCAGTGGTCATGATGGTAGCTTCTACTGCGAGAGCATGGTGGGTGGGAGCTCTCCACCCCAGGAGGCTTCCTTGGTGTCCCGGAGCAGCTTCTGAAATTGGGGCGACCACTCTGGAGCAACAGAGGAATGTGACCTCTCCTGGAATTCAGAGCCTACCACATAGGAATGGTTCTAACATTTGTTGAATGATGGAATATTTGAAATCTTGTTAGACTGCTAGATGAAAAAAGTTCTCAGGCACACCAACATTAAAGTTTAGATAGAAAAGGAGAGGCAGAGGCCATAAAAGAGACCGAAAGGGATTGTCCAGGGAGGAAGGAGGAAAACATGAATGTCAGTCACAAATTGAGGGAGGAGGGGAGCGTGTTGAGGAGGAGGGAAAAGCCTGATGAGATTAAGATGAATGTGATTGGATTAAGTCGTGTGATTCTTAATGACTTTGAGCAGTTTTGCTGGAGTCGAAGTCAGATTGGGGAATGACAAAAATGAATATACAGAAGGCTGGTAAAGCAGTGACTTGGAAGTTGGTACAGACACAGTAATTCATGTTGTCCATGATGACTTCATCGTCCTGTGCACCACTGTAGCTTAGTGGAAACTCAGGGCTGCCCTACAGCTGCCCTCAGTACCTCTCAAAGTCTAAATATAGTAAGACTATCTAGTATGTTACTTGCTCCACCGTTGAAGGGTCTTACACCTTGAAACTCTGAGAACATCACTCTGAAAGAGGACTAGCGAATCTTCTCATTGGATGATATACCTAGACTTAAAATGGAGTAAATTGAGGTTATTATGGCCATAGAAGATACTGAGTTTGAATTTGGGTTTGAAATTTTGTGTAATAGATGTAGAAAAGTTAGAAATACCTTTTATAACATTTTATAACTGTAAATACAGAGAGTATACTGTGACAAAGGGGTATGGAACTGGATTATCATTTCATCTAGGAACCTTGGATAATAGCAGGTGTCTGGAATTTAGCAATGTTAATTTTGTCAAAGTGTTTATTAGAGTTGTAAGTGTTTGCTATTGGAAATCAATCTATAATATAAAGCAGAAGTGATTGTGACATGAGATTGGGAGACAGCATGTGAGTTTGGCTATAGAGGAGTAGAGAAATGGGGCATGACTGGTGAGGGATGTAGAATCCAGAAGATTTTCTTTATAGATGAAAATATACTGCAGCATATTTTTTATGCTGATGAAAGTATTAAGGAGAGAAGGAAAAGTATGTGGATGGTTGAGAATATAATGCCTAATTAGAAAACGATGGCAAACTTTTAGAAACTAAGGAGATCATCTTGTCCTGGGCTCCAAACTGTCAGAAGAAAAGGAAGAAGATATTCTGTCTATAGTCATTTAATGTAACAGGTTTGTTTGTAGCTCTACTCTAAATCTTTTGCCTGTTTCTGTAGGTTCTTGATCTTCCACGATGGGTGAACCACAGCAAGTGAGTGCACTTCCACCACCTCCAATGCAATACATCAAGGAATATACAGATGAAAACATTCAGGAAGGCTTAGCTCCCAAGCCTCCCCCTCCAATAAAAGACAGTTATATGATGTTTGGCAACCAGTTCCAATGTGATGATCTTATCATCCGCCCTTTGGAAAGTCAGGGCATTGAACGGCTTCATCCTATGCAGTTCGATCACAAGAAAGAACTGAGAAAACTCAATATGTCTATCCTTATTAATTTCTTGGACCTTTTAGACATATTGATAAGGAGCCCTGGGAGTATAAAACGAGAAGAGAAACTGGAAGATCTTAAGCTGCTTTTTGTACATGTGCATCATCTTATAAATGAATACCGACCCCACCAAGCAAGGGAGACCTTGAGAGTCATGATGGAGGTCCAGAAGCGTCAACGGCTTGAAACAGCTGAGAGGTTTCAGAAGCACCTGGAACGAGTAATTGAGATGATTCAGAATTGCTTGGCTTCTTTGCCTGATGATTTGTCCCATTCAGAAGCAGGGATGAGAGTAAAAACTGAACCAATGGATGCTGATAATAGCAGCAATTGTACTGGACAGAATGAACACCACAGAGAAAATTCAGGTCATAGGAGAGACCAGATTATAGAGAAAGATGCTGCCTTGTGTGTTCTAATTGATGAAATGAATGAAAGACCATGAAGGATGTCTTTCCTCTTGTCTTTTTTCTTTTTAATACATAGCTCATATGTATTAAAAGTTATATGTTATTAAAAGTTAAAAATTTCTTTTGGACAGTCTTAAGAGAGGTATAACTAAACATGTAAATGGCTTTAATCTTTACTCTCCAACTTCTTTAATTATGAGATGTCATAGGCAATAATTTTGGTGTATAACAAGCATGGCAAATGAGTACTTCTACATTAAGAGTAATCACTTTAAAAAGCAAAGTATGTGCTGCTATTGTGTGAGACATTTCTATTTTTTGGAATTGCAGTAAAACTTTGAAGATAACCTCAATAATAGCAAGCTTTCATCCTTGAAAAGGAGATTTATCGTTTGCTTTAAGAATGATAAAGGATAGCAAACTGTAAATGTGAAACTATGAAATCTTTAGACTTAGTTCATTAAAAATTTTGCTTAAGGCCGTGCTTGGTGGCTCACGGCTGTAATCCTAGCACTCTGAGAGGCCGAGGCAGGTGGATCACTCAAGGTCAGGAGTTCGAGATCAGCCTGAGCAAGAGTGAGACCCTGTCTCTACTAAAAATAGAAAGAAATTAGCCGGACAACT
Source organism: Indri indri (assembly GCA_004363605.1). NCBI lineage: Eukaryota > Metazoa > Chordata > Mammalia > Primates > Indriidae > Indri > Indri indri. Next base: position 184,419 of record RJWJ010000427.1, read on the forward strand.
AAAAATATATAGAAAAAATTAGCTGGGCATGGTGACGCATGCCTGTAGTCCCAGCTACTCGGGAGGCTGAGGCAGGAGGATTGCTTGAGCCCAGGAGTTTGAGGTTGCTGTGAGCTAGGATGATGGCACGGCACTCTAGCCCAGGCAACAGCCAGACTGGGTCTCAAAAAAAAAAAAAAAAAAAAAAAAATTGGCTTAAGCTCCAAGAAGTAGTGCAACTTGTTAATAGTGAAGAACCCAGTAGAGTTGTGAAACAGGAACTTTATTTTTTCTCATGACTGCTCCCGTAAACCTACTATCTCAGCCTCTTCTCCCTGTACTGGATGGAATCACATAGGCTAGTCCTGTAAGTTGATTTTTTCCCCAGTCACTCAGGTAATAAGTTCTTTGGTCATTTTCAGTTACACTCATTTTAGTAATTAAGAGATCTATGTCATTAGCTACACATTTTTTTTCGTGAGCGGTTCTAGGTCAGAGATAACCAGATCCACTCCTGTTTGTGTCTTTCCACACTGTCAGACTTCTGTTAATGGTATTTCAGTCATCACAGCCATGAGATACATGGAGTTCCCAAGGATAGATTCTCTTTAGTATGGCCTGTTCGATTGGTAATCAGAGCTGCTAACATACAGGCTCAAGCCACTTCACAAGTTGGGCGATATTGCAAACCATACATAGTAGTATACTTAACATATAAAGTTATAGATTAAAATTTCCACATTAAAGTAACATTTAACATCAAAAGAGGGGATAGGAAAGGGGCTTACTGAACCAGTCCACAGAAGGCGACGTGGACAAGAAGGTGGTCCTGGGCTGATCCTGTTGATCGTCAGTGACGCTGCCGGCGTCTTGCAAGGGAGAGTCTTTGATTTTTGGCAGAGCCTTTTGGGGTGGATACCTAGTTGCTTATGACCAGGGACAGCAAGGCTGTCACCATAGAGACAACCCTACACATTATCTTTAAAACTAAGCTCAGACTTGCTTAAGGCTGGAAATCGACAATGGGAAAGGCAGTGATGGCAGAGACAGGTCTATCAAAGATTCTCTGAGACATGCTGCTGAGATAGAGATGGCCACCCATGGACTACATTTCCCTGCTCCCCTTGCTTCTATGTAAGGCTGTGTGACTTACGTTCTGGGTAACGAGATACGGGTGTGGTAATCTAGGACTGCCCCATAAACATTTCTTGGACGATCCTCCATTCTCTTTTCCCATTTGCTGGTTGGATGGCCATACCCTGGATAACTTTGGAAGCCACTGAAGATGGCAGAAATTACCAATTTGGGTCTTCGAATGACTGTGAGGACTAAGTCCTCCTTTCATTAACTCCCCTCTCCCCCAGCTAATTTGACTTTATGTGAGCACTTTCTTCTACCGTCTCCCCTGCCACCCTTTTTCCACCAAGGTGTTGGTGAAGAGTTGGCCCTGTATCTGAGGGTCTCTGCCTGCCATTTTCTTTATGTAGGCCAGTGATTTTCGAAGGTCCTGGACCAGTAGCATTAGTATCACCTGAGCACTTGTTAGAAATGAAAATTCTCTGGTTCCACCCCAAACTTTGTGAACAAGAAAACTCTGGGGGTAGGGCCCAGCAGGCTGTCTTAACAAGCTTTCTATAGTATGTAAGTCTAATACATACTCAAGATTAAGAACCACTGATAGAGGTAATGCCTTTTCCTAGATATCCACTTTGGATTCCTCCCTTAGTCCGTGGTTTCTAGTGTAAGGACTTCCTTCATTAAGGTCTCATTGGCCCTAGAGCTAGTGAAATTCAAATGGCTACAGGCCACTTCTGTATGAAATGTACATCGTTTGCCTTCACAGATCCAGGGAGTGTGGACACCTGTTTGTCAGATAGGCAGCTAGTTGGCCAGTCCTTTGTTTTTTCCTGCTATGTGTTTATTATAGACCTTTGGGCGACAGAGACTTCAGAGGACACAGTGCAGGCTCTCTTAAGCTTAAATTGAAGGTGGGAGCACCTCCCATCCCCTTGTGAGGGAGCAAGGTGGAAATTGCATAGCACTTGAGCATATGTTTCCTTCTTTGACTCTTAGAACCTTGAGGAGGGTGTTGTACTGAGGTATAAAACCAGTTTCTAGCTACTTTAAAAATCTTTGCATGTAAAAACCAGGGAATCACATAGTGTTATAAGTCACAACAGTTACATGCGTTTTGTGTGTACAATAAGGGGAGGGTTGAGTAATTAAAATGCCATCGGGAATCGTCTTCAATTTAGACCTCTGGAGGATCCAATCTTTCAGGTCTGTGAGTGTGACCTGACATAAACATTTTTTTTTGTTTTGTTTTGTTTTAAAAGGCTTTATTTTTTTCTTCCATGGAAGAAAGTAGACAGTTTAAACCAATGCCATTAAAGATAGTATTTATTTTAAAAGTAGAAAATTTTAAAGGGTTCTGATGTAAACTCTTGCTGTTACTGTGGAATGAAGAAGCACAAGTGGTTTCATAGTTGTCACAAGTTTAAAAGCTTATGGCCAGGAGTGGTGGCACATGCACGCTGTAATCCTAGCACTTTGGCAGGCTCAGGCGGGAGGATCGCTTGAGGCCAGGAGTTTGAGACCAGCCTAAGTAAGAGTGACACTCCGTCTCTACAAAAAATAGAGAAATTAGCTGGGCGTGGTGGTGTGCGCCTATAGTCCCAGTTCCTTGGAAAGCTGAGGCGAGAGGATTGCTCAAGCCCAGGAGTTTGAGGTCGCAGTGAGCTATGATGATGTACTCTAGCTTGGGCAATAGAGCTAGAACCTGTCTCCAAAAAAAAAAAAAGCTTATATAAGGTCTTTCAATTTCATAAGGATTAAAATACGTGTCTGCACACCTGCTTATAAAGAATACTCTTGAAAGAGTGATTCATTGAAGTGAAATATCTGGAAGAATCACCTGAGTAGCTCTTGAAATTACCAATGCTCAGGCCTCAGACTGCAGAGATTCTGATTTCATTTTTTGGGGGCAGGGGCCCTGGCATTGTTTTTCAGAAATCTGAAGACGGTTCTACTGTGTAGCGGTTAAAGACTATTGCACTAATCAGGGCTCTGTTTTTGGTGACAAAACCCTACTTGAACTAATTTAAGCAAAAGATGAATTTATTGAAAGAATATGGGGTATGTTGATTGAAGGATAAATTGAATATCCAAACTGTGAGGAGGGCGGAAAGGGTCAGAATGAAATTTTGAGTTAGTGGCCTGGAGACCCTCCCTGTTGGCGTCATTCTCTTTACAGACCAACTTCTTTAATGATGTAGGTGGAATACATGGCGCTAGAAGTGTTAAGTATTTCTATATCTACTATGTCTGGGAGTTATCAACTTAAATGCAAACTTAAAAACTCGTGAGGGGAGGCTAATTAACCAGCTAGGCATGAGGAGTTAGGGTTTGTATACCTGATTCCACCTGGGCAAATCAGCTTGGACCTGGATTCCATAAGAATTTGACAGTCCCCACTATGTCCTTGTGTGGCAGGGTAAGTCTATCTGTCAGAGGAGGGAGAGGTGCCAAGCTAACAATACTGTAGATATCCACTACAAATTAAGTACGTGTAAACTGTTGATATAAATAGCAAAAATAAACATTGTACAAATTGACATTTCCTTCATTTCTATGATAGTAGTTTTCCCTGACTATTCATTTATTCCCTGTATTCATCTGATGAATACTTCTTGTGGTCCTCTCTATGCCTGACATTGTTTTAGGCATTGAATGTGTGGAGAGGGGAAAGGAAAATGTAAGACAGACAATAAGAAAACAAATGAGGCTGGGTGCGGTGGCTCACAACTGTAATCATAGCACTTTGGGAGTCGGAGTGGGGAGGATTGCTTGAGGCCAGCAGTTCAAGACCAGCCTGAGCAAGACTGAGCCCTCATCTCTACCAAAAATAGAAAAATTAGCTGGCTTTGGTGGTGCACACCTGTAGTCCCAGCTACTTGGGAGGCTGAAGCAGGAGGATCGCTTAAGTCCAGGAGTTTGAGGTTGCAGTGAGCTAGGCTGATGCCCAGGCATTCTAGTCTGAGCAAAAGAGTGAGACCCTGTCTCAAAACAAAAATAAACCAAATGAGTTGATTTTTAAGGGTGATAAGTTTGTGTCTTAACCACTCAGCCATTATAGCACCCTCCGAAAAATCTTGCTTCCAATTGTGTTTCTGTTGCCTGTTCGAAGCACCTTGTCTGCATCATCTTCTCTTTTCAAGGTATATTTATACGTTTACATTTGTTTAGGGCTTTAGAAGGCAACTTCAACTTCTGTGCTATATTTCAGAGAAAAAGCCTGTGCTGGGTGGGCCCTGAGGTCACTGGAAATGGCAAGTGCAAATGTCTTCCTGGGGAAATAAAAAGCATAATTTGGATGAGAAAGGCTATTGTGGCTGCAACATAGTGAGGGAGGAGGCTGGTTGGGGATAAACAAGCAGATGAAGGGCAGATGGTACAGGATTTAGAGGGCCAAGGGAAGGAATTCAGTTTTTATCCTGAATCTGATGGGAAATCAATTGCAAACACACATAGCAAATTGCTGGCAGCATTTTAATCACTTTACATAATAAAGTCATTTTATCCTCACAACCACACAATGAAATCAGTATTCTTTTTACACCCATATTACAGGTGAGGAAGAGGAGGCTCAGAGAAGTTACGTAATTTACCCAAGGCCACCCAACTACTAGTGAATGGCAGAGCTAGAATTGAAACTTGGCATTCTGGTTTCAAAGAATGCCACTCAACCTTCATGCTTCATTGTCTCTCATTTCCATGATATTGTTACTAAGTCATATAGGTAAATAGGGAAGTCAAGAATGGAATCCAATGTTTTGACCCTAAAGTCCATGCCTATAAACACTGCATGATACTGGACTGGAGGAGGAACAGATCTGCAGATGGAAATTATGGGTTCCCTTTGAACATATTGAGGCACTTGTGTCTTAGCTTAGACTTCCATATCTTAAGGAGATATGGTGCTTATTGTTCTAATCTTCCTTAAAACTCTTGTTACATATTATCCCCATTTTATGAGTAATGAAAATTGAGTATTAAAGTTTTGGTTTGTTTGGGTTGGAATCTAAGTCAGGAATTGGCACACTTTTTTGGAAAGATCCAGTAAGTAAATGTTTTAGGTATTAAGGACCATACAGTTTTTGTTGCAACTACTCAACTTCTGTGGCTCGAAAGCAGCTATAGACAATGTGTAAACAAATAAAAGTGCTATTGTCCAAAAAAGCTTTATAAATGGACACTGAAATTGGAATTTCAATAATTTTTCCATGTGAGATATTCTTGATATTTTTCAACCATTTAAGCACATACAAACCTTAGCTGTGTGAATACAAATCGGACAGCAGACTGGATTTGATGGGTGGGCCATGATCTAGGTGATTGGATTCTAATCCCTGGAGTGTTTTCACAAAGGTACTAATAAAAGCCTCAGAAATAAAAATTATAGAAGCTTCTTCATAGGATTGTTCTAAGGATTGACTAAGAGAATGGCTACAAAGCAGCACAATTTATGATACTTAGAAAGCTATCAAAGGTCAGCTAGTATCCTTCCTACTGAGTTTTTTAAAAGTTTGATTTTGTTTTAATTGACAAATAATAATATGTATATTTAAGGGGCACAATGTGATGTTTTAATACATGTATACCCTACTGAGTCTTTTGTGTACTACGGGCATTTAGAATTAAGAACTGGTTTTGGGCTGGGCGTGGTGGCTCATGCCTGTAATCCTAGCACTCTGGGAGGCTGAGGTGGGTGGATCGTTTGAGCTCAGGAGTTCGAGACCAGCCTGAGCAAGAGCGAGACCCCGTCTCTACTAAAAAAGAATAGAAAGAAATTAGCCGGATAACTAAAAATACATACATAGAAAAAATTAGCTGGGCATGATGGCTCATGCCTGTAGTCCCAGCTACTCGGGAGGCTGAGGCAGGAGGATCACTTGAGCCCAGGAGTTTGAGGTTGCTGTGAGCTAGGTTGATGCCAGGGCACTCTAGCCCAGGCAACAGAGTGAGACTCTGTCTCAAAAAAAAAAAAAAACTGGTTTCAAGTTGCAATGTGACAAGGCTATCAGTAAGTGGCACTCTTACCTCAATTTTAAGAGGTGGTAGCTGGTTGCAGAGGACAGGACTGAAATGAAGCAACCCAGAGGCGCTGCTCATACCTTAACTATGATGCTCTAACTCTGGGTAGTTAGTGTCAGAATTGAATCGAATCATTAAATACCCAGTTGGTATCTGCTGAATTAGAGAACTGGTTGGTGTTGGAAAGCACCCCAGAATGCTGGAATTTGGGCTCCACTGTTTATGAGCTGCGTATCTTGGTTTGCATATGAACCTCCATGAAACTCAATTTCCTTGACCATGGTAAATATAGTACCCATCTCATAGTGTAGGTACCATCTAATGTTAAGAATGGAAGAAAGACCCACCGTAATTCTCTCTGAAACTCATTTGCCTCCAAGCGACATACTCAGTCAGGTCTCAGGCCTGCTGACCATCTGTGCATAAGCAACTGACCTTCAAGGTCTGTGGGGCTGCCCAGGAAGCTTAAGTGGTGCTTGAGCCTGGGGTTCTGGGTCACTGCTACCTGCAGCGGGGAGTGATAAAGAGGAAGGCGCAAATCATAGTGGAAATGAAAAAGGGACACTAGTATAGATTTTACAGATGGTAAAAATTACCAAGAAAATATGGATAAGTTTATTCCAATAATTTGAAAATTTAGACAAAATGGACAAATTCTTAGAAAATCACCAGTACTGGTTTAAGAATAGGAAGCCTGAATAGTTCACTAATGATTTAAAAAAAAAAAATGCATCAGTAGTCAAAATCTCACAAAGAAAATTTGAAGTTCAAATAGCTTTGCTGGCAAGTCTGCCAAACATTACCAGAAAAAAAAATACACATCCACACACAAAAATAAAAAACAATTCTAGTCTTACACAGACTCTGTGGGAGAATCAAAAACAAGAAACATTTCCCAACTCTTTTTTGCTCGTATAAACAAAATATTAGGAAATCGAACCAAGTAAAAGGTAAATATAGAAGGGAATGTTTTATGACTAATCTGTGTTTATCTCAGGAATGTAGAATAGAAAATTAACGTAATCTATCACAATAATAGACTAAAGAAGAAAAATCACTTGACCATCTCCACACATGTGCAAAAGGCATTTAGAAAATTTAGCATCCATTCATGATAAAGAAAAAAACCTTTCAGAACATCAGAGATAGAAGAGAACTTCCTTAATAAAATAAATGGTAGCTCCATAAAACCTATAGGATGTATTATGCCCAAGATGAAAATCTTAACTTTTCCTTTGAGAGCTGGAATAAAACAAGGATGTCTGCTATCAAAACTTCTATTAAATATGTACTAGATTTCCTAACTAGCATAGTAAGGGAAATAACAGTAGTATTGAAAAGGGGAAGAAACTAAACTGTCATTATTTACAGAAAATGATTGTCAGCAGAGAAAACTCAATATAGCCCACAGATAATTTGTTAATAAGAGTTTACTAATTGCTGAGAAAAAATATTAAAAAATAAATTTTATTTCAGTATAATAACAAACAAAATAAAAATTTGAAAGTTAGATAATGTGTAAAATAGCATTAGTAATATGAAGTAGCAGGAATAAATCAAGAAATAAGTTGAGGACTTCCATAGAAATTTTTTTTTTAATTTTTAAAGAGGTATTAAAGAAAACCCAAATATGAGGAGAGATGAAACATGCTTCTGGATTGGAACACTCAACGTTGTAAAGAGGCCAAATTTACTCCAAATTGATCTGTGGATTCAATGCAAGCCAACCAAATTTCTGCCAGTTTTTTTTTTTAATTTGATAAGGTGACTCTAAAATTTATAGGAGGATCCTGGCATGATGGCTCGCACTGGTAATCACAGCATTTTTGGAGGCTAAGGTGGAAGGATCACTTGAAGCCTAGAGTTCGAGATCAGCCGAGGCAACATAGTGAGACCCTGCCCCCCATATCTACAAAAATTTAAAAAATTAACCGGGTGTGGTTGTGAATGCCTGTAGCCTCAGCTACTTCAGAGGCTGAGGCAAGAGGTTGGCTTGAGCCAGGAGTTGGAGGTTGTGGTAAGCTATGATGATACCACTGCTCTGAAAAAGAAAAGGAAAGGAAAAAAAAAAAATCTGTTCAGATCATCATTTGCCCATTTTTTAATTGGATTGTTTATTTTTTTGGTGTTGAGATGTTTGAGTTCCTTGTATGTTTTGGATATGAATCCCCTGGTGGATGAATAGTTTGCACATGTTTTCCCCCATTCTGCAGGTTATCTTTTCACTCTGTTGTTTCCTTTGCTGTGCAGAAGCTTTTTAGTTTGATATAATCCCATGTGTTTATTTTTGCTTTTGTTGCCTGTGCAGTTGAGATTTTATTCATAAAATCTTTTCCTGGACCAATGTCCTGGAGCGTTTTCCCTATGTTTTCTTCTAGTAGTTTTATAGTTTTGGGTCTTACATTTTAGGTCTTTGATCCATTTATCCTTTATATTTCTGTGGTATCCATTGTGACGTCTCCTTTTCCAATTGTGATTTTATTTATTTGGGTCCTCTTTATTTTAGTTGCTGTATGTAATGGTTTGTCAATTTTGTTTATCTTTTCAAAAAACCAACTTTTTTGTTGATCTTTTGTATTTCTTTTTAGTCTCAATTTCATTTATTTCTGCTCTGATCTTTATTATTTCTTTCCTTCTACTAATTTTATGCTTGGTTTGTTCTTTTTTTTTCTAGTTCCTTGAGATACATCACTAAGTTTTTTATTTGAAATCTTTCCAGCTTTTTGATGTAGGCATTTGTTGCTATAAACTTGCCTCTTAACACCGCTTTTGCTGTGTCCCACAGGTTTTATGTGTTATGTTTCTGTTTTCATTTGTTTCATAGAAACAGCTATTATTTTATTATTTATGTTTTCTATGCCTTTTCCCTTCTTTTCTCCTTCTGGAATTCCCATAATGCAAATATTTGTTCACTTAATGGTGAACCCACAAATGCTGTAGGCTTTCTTCGTTATTTATTTTTGTCAGCCTGTGGTATTTCAAAAGACCTGTCTTCAGGTTCACGAATCTTTTCTTCTGCTTGGTCTAAGCTCTTGCAGAAGCTCTTCATCGTATTTTTTATTTTATTCATTGATTTATTCAGCTCTAGGATTTCTGTTTGGTTCTTTTTTATGATATCTATCTCTTCTCTGAATTTCTCATTCAAATTATGAGCTATTTTTCTGATTTTGTTGAATCATCTATCTGTATTCTCCTGGTGAAATAGTTGCCTCTTCCAATTTTATGGAGTGTGTTTCATAGGCAAAACTTATTTGTATAGATGGGTCTTGGGATGTTGGTTCAGTGGGGTGCATTGTCTTTGGTTGTAGGTGGGCACAGTAGTTGCACTCTCCGTGTAGTTTCTTCAGCTGTAATCCACAATAGTGACATTTGTGAGCATCTCAATGACATAGGCTTAGACAGTTTGTGGCAGTAGTGGTGTGGCTTTGCTGGAGGTGGGCTAGCTGGGTTGTTTCTCAGGTCAGGGGCACATGTGAATACATAGTGGGTGGCCAACTTGGGGTCTGGCTCTTTGGGATTGGGGCTATGGGGCTTTTACTCTGGTTGGGGGCATTGGTGTACCATCTCAGCTGGCCTGGGGGCATAGCTCTTTTTTACCTCCAGGAAGTAGGCAAAGGGTCATGTCTCTCATGGGGCTATTTCTTAGGCTTGTAAAGCAGCTCCATGGCTTCTCAGGTGGCCTGGGTGCGTGCCTGGTGGGGATGGACCACGGGGCTTTCTTAGGCCCAGGATGAGTGCACACAGCTGCTCAGTTGGCATGGGGCTTGCCAGCCAGGTGCACCAGTGGGCTGTTTCTCAGGCCCTGATTGCTAGTGTGGGGCCTTTGGGCAGGTCAGAAGCATGTCCAGGGGTTGGGGATATACATCACAGGGCTGGTTTTCAGGCCTTGGGCGCAGGCAGGTAGCTACCCAGCCAGCCTGGGGTATATCAGCTTCTCAGGGACCTCTTTTGCTCAGGGCAGGGACCATAACAGTTTGGCTGGCTCAAGGGTGGGTTTGCCCTGGACAGAACTGCAAGATTGTTCCTATGGCTGAAGTGTGGGTGGTAGGGGTTGGTTTCCATGCTGTGTAGGACCAGAGTCACAGCTGATCCTGGGCCCATTCTCCAAGCAGCTGGGGTGTGGCATTCAGCCACTTGTGTGGGCTTGGTGGAATGAAAATAGGGCATTGGTGCTGGACAAGTGCAGTGGAGGACATTTCAGATGTAGCTCTGCTCTCAAGATGGCACCATGCTGTAGCAACTTGGCTCACAGGGGTTGTGGGTGGTGGTCATACCTTGGGCTCCTGATCTGAAGCATACAGCTGCATGAATTCTTGGCAGCTCTCCAAACTGGGGTTAGGGCTTTTGGAGACTGTGGGGTTCTCCTGTAGTAAGGACTGCAGGTATTTGCGATTGCAATGGGGGCTGTTGTGGTTCTGCTGCTTACCTTCTCCCTGCAAGGGATAGTTTCTCCTGTCTCCAGCCCGATCCAATCCGGGCAGCAGAGATGGGGCTGCAGAGGCCGAGTGCCTCCATACTGTCCTCCTGGGCTTCCAGTCACCACAGGTGCCTCTCTGCTTCCGTACTGCACTGTAGTACTTTCCCTTCAGCACTCCAGTCATATCTTAGCTGTTTATTCATTGCTTTGGTCCTTTCTTGCATGGGAGATTAGTGCCAGGTGTCTCTAGTCAGCCATCTTACTTTGCACGATTTTTGAAATGTAACAGAACAACATTACAAAGTAGTGAGAAAATGCAGGAATTTTCAATAAATGGGGCTGGATAAAACATGCAAAAATCCATTACAGGAGGATTAAAGACCAAAGCATGGAAGACAAAACTAGAAAGCTTTTAAAGCAAATGTAGGCAGATATTTTTGTAATCTCTGGATAAGAGACGAATTTCTTAAATAAAATACAAAATTTACTATTCACTAAAGGAAAGATTGGTCAATTTCACTTCATTAAAATTAAGAAATTGTGTTTAAGAAAACACGCCATAAATAAAGTAAAAAGCCCCAATGTGGGAGAAAATATTTGCAATAGGTTAAACCAGCAGAGAACTAGTAGCCAGAATATGTAAATTATTTATATAAATCAATAAGAAAAACATAGAAATCCAATGTAAAAATGGGCAAAAGGCTTGAACAAGCATTTGTCTAAGAAAAGAAAAAATCCAAATAGTTCATAAATAAATAAAAGGTGCCTGGCCAGGTGTGGTGGCTCATGCCTGTAATCCTAGCACTCTGGGAGGCTGAGGTGGGAGGATCACTTGAGGTCAGGAGTTCAAGACCAGCCTGAGCAAGAGCAAGACCTATTTCTATTCTATTAAAAATAGAAATAGAAAAATAGAAAAAATTAGCTGTGCACCTGTAGTTCTGGCTACTTGGGAGGCCAAGTCAGGAGGATTGCTTGAGCCCAGGAGTTTGAGGTTGCTGTGAGGTTGGCTGATGCCACAGCACTCTAACCTGGGTGACAGAGCAAGACTCTGTCTCAAAAAGAAAAAAAGTGCTTAACTTATTAATAACTAGGAAAATGCAAATTAAAGCCGTAGCGACATGCTGTTACATCCTTACCAATTTGGCAAAAAACAAAAACAAACCCAAAATTTAAAAAACCGAGAAAGCCAACTCTGGCAATACCAACTGTTGACGAGGATGTGGAATAAGAGAAATTGCTATATGCTGCTGGTGGGAGTCTTGGAAACGAATTAGGCATATCCAAGAAGGTTCAACATGTTTTTGCCTTTCGACCCAGTAATTCTACTCTCAGAAATAGACTCCAGAGAAGCTTCTATACGTGCATACCAGGATTCATCTATGAGAACATCCAGAATGGCATTGTTTGTGATAACTGAAGCAAAAAATGAAATGTCCATCTAAAGTATCCTAGCATGAACAAAGAATTTAAGGTACATCCATTCCCAGGAAAACTATTCAATAATAAATATAAACAACCTACAGGGACACATAACAGCATGAACGGATTTCACAAATACACTGTTGAGTGAAACAAAACACAGAAGACCACAGACAATATGATTTCATTCATATAATGTTCAAAACCAAGAAAAAATATACATATAATTTTGGGATGCATACACAGGTAGTAAAACTATAAAAAAGATAAAGAAATTATTATTGCAAAGTTCAGGATGATGATTACCCATAGGTGGGAGGAAAGGTTTTGTGATCAGAAGGAAACCCATGGTCTTGAAGTGGGGGACCAAAGGAAATTTGGGAGACTGGTAATGTTTTACTTTTTGTTGGAGTCCTGGTTACTTGAGTGTTTGCTTTATAAATATTCATGAACTATAAATTTATGTTTTTGCAACATTCTGTATTCTGTTATATTTTCCATTAAATGACAGTTTAACCTTAAAGCCATATTGTGACATTATCGCATACCCATCATTTTGGGAAAAATTAAAAAGTCCGATGGTACTGATGTTGACAATGACGTGGAACATTGGAAGGGTTCTCACTGTCAGCGGGAGCGGAAGCTTTGGAAAGCCGCTCGACATTCTGTTGTAAAGTGGATGTCTATGAGAAGAAAAAATGAAAACGTGGGTCAGAAACAAAGGGGAAAAATAGTCAAATGAAATAAAACAAGAAAGGGACCTCATCGGGACTGATGATGAGTATGTCTGTGAACTGAAGAATATGGTGAGCTGAACTGTCTGAACCTGGAGTAAAAGACCAGTAAATAACCAGCAAACATCCAACGTGGATACCCTGGGAGGTCACTCTACCCAGGCTCTGTCCAGGTGGCAAAGGGGAGCACAGGGCTCTGCCCTGTGATGTACAGTCCCTTTCCGCAACGTTGGAGATAAAGCTGGGCTTTGTGTCTGTGCCTGCATGTTCCTACGACTTCCAGAGTCTTGCAGACAATGACTGGGGAGACAAATCATTCAGGAAACATGTCTAGTGTAAAAAAATAAAAATAAAAAAAGAACCAGCAAACAGAAAGTGGCAAGTGGTGCCACTCTGGAGAACATGCTCAGAATGAGAGACCACCCATGCTGCTCCCCCACCAGTGAGGCCTCTGTGGTAAGTAGTGGGACCCGAACTTTCAAGATGACACTGCTGGTGGGCTGTCCCATGGTGACTCACAGTCCAGCAGAATTTTTTTGATGGTGGAACCCTTTTCATTCTTTCAGTTTCTTTCTTTCTCTTTCTTTCTTTCTTTCTTTCTTTCTTTCTTTCTTTCTTTCTTTCTTTCTTTCTTTCTTTCTTTCTTTCTTTTCTTTCTTTCTTTCCTTTCTTTTTTTCTCTTTCTTTCTCTTAGAAAGGGTCTCACTCTTTTACCCAGGCTGGGATGCAGTGGTGTCACCATAGCTCACAGCAAGCTCAAACTCCTGGGCTCAAGCAATCCTCCTGCCTCAGCCTCCCAAGGAGCTGGGACTCCAGGCACGCACTACCGCACACAGCTAATTTTTTCTATTTTTGGTAGAGACGGGGGTCTCGCTCTTGCTCAGGCTGGTCTTGAACTCCTGGCCTTAAGCGATCCTCCCGCCTCTGCCTCCCAGACTGCTGGGATTACAGGCGTGTATGCCCAAACTCTTTTCAGTTTCGTTACTGGGAGCCTAGCTGAGCTATTAAAGGTATATTATTTCCACATCCCTCTCCATCCCTTCCCTCTGCTGTGAAGATGTTTGGTTAGTCAGGCAGGAGCATTAACTTCTTAGAAGTTACTAGCTGGGTAATTGTTGCAATACCGCAGAATGCTGACTTGTCCTCACCGGCCGCTGTTCTCTGTTCTGTGGGCACATACTGGAGAGGGCTCTGGCACTCACTTGAGTGTGACCTCAAGCTTAATCTCTCCGGCATTCCATTCATAGTTACTAAATATAAAAACTCTATAAACACAAGAGCTTTTCATCGTCTCCTCGGGATTGGGAAGAGCATGTCCTTGTAAGTTAAAAAGCACTGCATTAGTAAAATGCCATTTTTTTTGGTAAGAAAAAGAGCCATACATACTTGGAGGAGTAGGTTTTTCCCCCCATCTCCCTGCCTCATCCCTTTTGGGGTGAGGGGTGTCTAGTGGACATTTGTTTTTAGTGCCCAGCACCTGTTTCTTCTGAAATGCACTGTAGTTTTTACTTGGGAGAATCACTCTTCTCTCACTTTCAGAACATGAGGTTTGGGGAGGTGACCCAGGCCTAAGCCAATTAATGCTTTTTGACCTTTTGGACACAGGGATTGTTCAGAAATGACTCTGTGACCCGAGTTGGGCCTTTGAGGGAGTGTGAACGCCTGGACCTGTGTGAAAGCAACCAAGAGATGTCCTTGGTGTGCAGGTGTGCGCTCTACGTGTGCAGGAGGGGGACACTGCGTGGAATCTGAGAAAGGAGCCAGCGCTGTAGACGGCCGAGTGTTGACTTCAGCTGGAAACTAGGTTCTTGGTGACCTCACTGGAGGCCACTGAATCAGGTCTTCCCTGAACTTGGATTTTTCAATAATGTCAGTCAATAAACTACTTCATAGCTTAAGCCAGTTTGAATTGAGTTTTCTGTCATTTGCAGTGTAAATAAAGTACTGGGTCTTTGATGAGAGCAGTTTGCTGGCCTATGAACACATAAAAATCAGTGTAAGAACACACACCAAAATCATGCTATGGGAGGTGGTCCATGGCAAGGGAAATTTATTTGTCTTTGTAAATGTGTCATTCTGAAGACCCTGAAAGACCTGAAGTTCCCTCCAGGTATACCAGGATCTCAGTGGTCTGAAGTAGCCCTCTCCATGCTGGGACAGTGGGGGAGGGGATGGCAAAAGTGTCAAAAGTGATTTGACACACATGAGAGGACTGAGGCCACAAAGATAGCAGTGCTTCCGTCCGAGGCAGAGTCTACGAACTAATAGGCGAGTTAATGGGGAATGCAAGGAATGTTCCGTACCTTCTCTTGGATCTATGTTCATGATCCCAGTTGTCCAGGAGTCAGTTTTTGTTTTTTTTTTTCCTGGTAATGTACCCATGGAGTGTGCTGATATTAATGAGGAGTTACATGTTTGTACGTGTACAGAGGTCTATAGAGAAACATCTGCCAGAAGACCCACCATGTTGAAAGTTGTTATTTCATGGTACTGGGATTATGGCCTTTGTTTCATTTATTTATTTTTCATTCTTATTTTTCAAAATTTTCTACAGTGAATATGACTTATATAATAAAAAAGGGTTTTCAAGTACTGTATAAACATACAAGTTAACAAGCGCTCTTAAAGGGAGGTCACATAGCTAGCCGCAATCTGGAAGTCAGAAAATCTAGCTCAGAATTGCTTAACCACTTACCCTTAATATTTGACTTTGGTGTCTCCCTTTGCAAAATCTAGGGACTAATGGTCCATGTGACCTGAGATGTTGTAATTTAAGTAGAGTGGATAATGGATTCAAATCAAGTACATATAGGGTCCCCACCTTTAGTGGTCAGTTACTCCACAATATCCACTCTACTGTACTTTCCAACTGTGTAGGGAGGATTCTAGTTGGAGTGAGCTTTCCCAGCTAATCCCATCTATACTACGCATGTTTTCTTGTCTCTTGACCTGGGTAAAATTCTCTAACTTCCACTTTGAGAATTTTGTCAAGTGACCCCTTAGTTATCTATAAAGGTGTAATTCTAGTTATGCAAATTTCTAATGTTTCCATTTGTAGCTTGGAGGCTATCTTTAAGGAATCTGAGATTTTTTGGTGACTTTTCCTGCTAACTAAGGGGGAAAACAAAACACAAACTTTATCTCTAGCAGGGCATTCCTCTATTAGGTTTCAGTCTGAAATGTTGTTTCTTGGCAGGCTCGTGGCTGAAGAATGACCAGACATGCCAAAGTCAGGCAAGCATAAAAATGAGGTTTATTGAGGAGAGAAAGATAGGATTACAGGGCAAGAGCAAGATACAGGTTTACAGAGCATGATACATACGCCACAGATGACAACTGGACCCATTGTCACAGCAAAGGGAGAGCCAAAGGAAGGGCAAAGAGAGAGGGATTGGCTATGGTCTGCATCTTATTTTATAGTGCCTGGGTAGGGACCTCCCTTGTGGTTCAGACATCACCATGGAACCACTTTGATTGGACAGTTGGGAGTCACATAACCTGAGCCTTAACTATGACGCATGTGAGTTCTAGGTCACTTTCAGGACTTTATGGTACCCATGTGTCTTGGCCCATGGACTAGAGAGTCCTCTGTATTCTTTTGCAGCTGGAGCGCCAAGTTCTGATTGGCAGATTCATAGGGTATTACCTCCTCCCCCAGGTATGGAGAATTAGGGTTGGGCGGGACTAAGATGGGGGCAACAGCACCACTTTTGTCCCTAGGAGACCCGGAATCCCTCACTATCTACCTCACACCTCTGCATAATTATAGCTAACACTCAACAACTGGCCCTTAAGAAAATTCATGATACAGCTTTCTAAACACAATTTAGAAACTAATTAATTACAGTACAAAAGACTCTTTTACCAAAACACTTCCAAAGTTCCCTTTCAAAAAGCAAACTCCCCTCTGGGAGGCTGAGGCCGGAGGATCGTTTGAGCTCAGGAGTTCGAGACCAGCCTGAGCAAGAGTGCGTCCCTGTCTCTATTATTAAAAAAAATAAGAATAAAAAAATAAAAAGCAAATCTCACTGGCCAGGCGTGGTGGCTGATGCCTGTAATCCTAGCACTCTGGGAGGCCAAGGCAGGAGGACTGCTTAAGTTCAGGTGTTCGAGATCAGCCTGAGCAAGAGTGAGACCCCCATCTGGGAAAAAAAACCCAGCCGGCGTGCCTGTAGTCCCAGCAACCTGGGAGGCTGAGGCAGGAGGATAGCTTGAGCCCAGGAGTTTGAAGTTGCAGTGAACTATGATGATGCCACTGCACTATAGCCTGGGTGATAGTGAGACTCTGTCTCAAAAACAAAACGAAACAAATGAACAAAACAAAACAAAACAAAAAAAAAAAAAACAAAGAAAAAAACCCTCCCATTGAGTATAATTAAAGAATCATAGTCTTTGGGTAGGTCTTTTGTGATCGTCTTTGCAAATGAGGACCTGAGACATGAAGTGTCCATTTGAAGTGACTGATAAATAGACTTTGTTATTTTCATCCAATATTTTCATCTAATGGAATCTATGTAGATGTAATAAAGAATGAGGACATTTTATATGAGCTGAAATGGAAAGGTTTTCAGAATATGACAAGTTAAAAAAGAAAGTTGCGAGCTGATCAATCTTGGCATCTCTAAATTTTGAGCAAACAGACAGTGTGATGGAAGAGGAAACACAGAGCACCAGCCGTGATATGTTTTTGCCAAAACGTCAAACCCGATTCTGACCAAAACCTCTAGAGCTAAGTTTCATTTCATACCCAATTCTGACCAAAACCTGTAGAGCAAGGTTTCATTTGCAGGAAATACAAAGAAAAGAGGAACATCGTAAATGACTCCGCAAGGTAACAGACAAATCCAGAATGGGGAACATTCCACAGGACAAAACTGGTTTGTGGGCCGGGCGCGGTGGCTCACGCCTGTAATCCTAGCACTCTGGGAGGCCGAGGCGGGCGGATTGTTTGGGCTCAGGAGTTCGAGACCAGCCTGAGCAACAGCGAGACCCCGTCTCTACCAAAATTAGAAAGAAATTAATTGGACAGCTAAAAATATATAGAAAAAATTAGCCGGGCATGGTGGCGCATGCCTGTAGTCCCAGCTACTTGGGAGGCTGAGACAGTAGGATTGCTCGAGCCCAGGAGTTTGAGGTTGCTGTGAGCTAGGCTGACGCCATGGCACTCGCCCCAGGCAAGAGAGTGAGACTCTGTCTCAAAAAAAAAAAAAAAAAAAAAAAACAAAAAAAACTGGTTTGTGTAATGAGTCAATGGCAGGAGGAAAAGAGGGAAGACTGTCTTAGATTAAAAGAGACTTCAGAGACATAACCAAATGCAATGTGGGTAACTTGTTTGGGTCTGGATTTAAACAAACCAGTTGAAAAAAGGACGGTTTCGAGATAATCAGGGAACTTTGACTATGGACTGAAATATTAGGGTGCTACTGAGGCGTCATTATTAATTTTGCTATCTGTGATAATGGTATTGTGATTACACAGCAGAATGTCTATTACGAATTTTTTTTTTTTTTTTAAAACAGAGTGGCAAGGAGGACGGAAGGTCCACTTGCTAAAAGAAGATGTACATGATTCTGTAGGGGTGAAATAACATGATATCTGGGATATGTTTTAAAATACATTCACTAATAAAATAGCAAAAAGAAAATACAAGGTGCAGAAAGTATATATGATATACTATTTTGTCTAAGAAAGGAGGGAATGAGAATATATGTTTCATTTTCTTGTGTTTGCATTGGGAGTATGCACAAGGCACTTCTGCAAATGAAAACCTATAGGGTGGGTGGGAGAAATGGGGTAGACTTGGAGGGGTGGGAACAAGGCTTCCTAATACAAGCTTTTTATATTGCTTTAACTTTTTAGCCATTTGAAGGTATTATCTAAACAGTTTTAAAAAAAATAGACATGAAATAAAAGTTAAATGAACATGATAATGTTTAGAATCAGTCCCCTACAAACAGAAAAGATCTCTAGCCTCCTTCGTATCTAGATTTTAATGAGTTAATAAATTGTTAGTGTTTTATAAACCTGGTTTCAGTAGCAATTCTAGAGATGGGTAGAAAACAGAGTAGTGAAAACAAAACACAGAAACTGAATGTCTGGCCAGGCACAGTGGCTCATGCCTAGCACCTGGTAATCCCAGCACTCTGGGAGGCCCAGGCAGGAGGATTGCTTGAGGTCAGGAGTTTGAGACCAGCCTGAGCAACAAAGCAAGATCCCATCTCTACAAAAAACAGAAAAATTAGCCAGATGTGGTGGCACGTATCCATAGTCCTAGCTACTCTGGAGGCTGAGGCAGGAGGATGGCTTGAGTTTGGGAGTTTGAGGTTACTGTGAGCTATGATGACGCCACTGCACTGTAGCCCAGGCAATGGAGTGAGACCCTGTCTCAGGAAAAAAAAAAAAAAGAATTTGAAGGAAAGTGCTTTTAAGAGCCTTGCCCAAACCAAAGTCATGCTGCTGGTGACAATGACCCCTGAGCCCATGTTTAATCTACTCTACCTTATACTTGAATATGGGCATTTGCTGGTTGTTTTTGGTTATGTGAGCAGACATACTAAGGAAAAACATTAAATTAATGAAACATAGTTGATAGTGGGAAAAATCTAGCACTTAGGGGACTTGTGTTCTCATTCTAAATCACCAATCATGTGCCTTTGGGCAAATCAATCTTTTGGAGTCTCAGATTCCTTGTCTATAAAATGAGGCAATTGATTATGATCTCTTGAGTAACTGCCACTCTGTGATGCTATGGAAGTACACACACTGAACAAGCTGGATATATATATTACATGCATTTACTGGCATGGAGGTGAGTGACAAGAAAACTCAGGAAGGCAAGACGTAGAGGAAGGCCACTGGGTTTTCAGAAACCGCTCAGTCTGAGATCATTTCCCTTTTGTAAAAAAGATTTGGCTTTTAAGGTATCCAGATAAAAGTCACTCTCCCAGAGCTGAGACTATCTGGGTCTGAGATATTTCCTCAGTAATGGATGTTGTGGCCAGAACTCAGCACTTTCTGACGATTCACACCCAAAACCTCTTGCGTGGGAAAAATGGGAGGAGAGGGGACACCTCGTTGTGCATGAGATGAAACAGAATATTGAGGGCCCCTCAACTCCACTCAAAGTAGAGAAAAAGAAGATTGTAGGAAGGAACATGTCTTTCCTAAATTGCAGAGTTTTAGAGTTTGAAAGTTTGAAGGTCAAAGTCAGAATATTAGAGCAGGGAGCAGTGCATACATCATCTAATGCAATTTCCTCATTTAATAAATTTTACAAACAAGGAAACTGAGGCCCGGCAAGGTTACATGACACAGACTAACCTGCATTAGAGTAAGGATGAGCATTAGGCTCGTGACTGGAGTGGAAATGGCCCATAAATGTGAGGATAAGAAACATGTCACTCATCACTATGTTCTCCAGCTCCTGGTCCTGTGCCTGGCACAAAGTAGGGACTTCATAAACATTAGTCACAGACCTGACCGATGGACTGACTTGAATGAATGAATGAATGAATGAATGAACGAACGATATGTTTGTGCTTTGTGTTCCCTATTAACCAGCTGGGCTCGCACACGGTCCGTTTCAGGCCTATATCATCTCAGGTATTAGAGGGCTCTCTCTGCTTGCCATGACAAATACTTTTCTTCCTCTGAAGTATTGCTTCCTCTTTGATGATATAACAGGATAAACATCAGAACGCGTACAGGATGTGTGTAGTGCGGCATGACAGAGAGCTGAGGTTTCCTTTGATGTGACTGTGGACCCGACAGTGTTAACGTAGGAATCACTGGTAGTCAGACACCCCGACGTGCTGGGCCGGTGTTCAGTGAGGGTGGCTACTGGCGTATGTGATCATCGCGGAGTAGACAGTTGGAGGAAGTACCCAGTTCAATTGGAGAGTGAAAACTGCACCTAACAGAGCTGTCCTTTGACTTTTCTTCTGCGGAACCCATGTTTTCACATCTTTCCTTTGACTGTGTCCTGCTGCTGCTGCTGCTTCTACCTACAAGTAAGTCTGGGCATGAACATTTGCAATTGAATAATCGTGTACAGAGTGCGAGAGAGAGATATGAGGGTGGTCATTGTAATGTTTGCAACAGCGAAAGTTCGAAGCAACCTAAATGTCCAACGGTGAGGGAGTGGGTAAATAAACGTGATGTATCCATGATGCGAACAGTGAGGCTAACTAAACACACTGGTATAGAACATCTCCAAGTTACAATGTTATTGAAAAAAGCAAGGGGCAGAATAATGCATATATTAGGCTTCTATTTGTGTGTACGCATGTAGGGGAGCAGGAGTATGTTAAAACTTCTTAATGTGTAGGCTCTAGGAAAAGGAGCTGGGAAATGGTACAGTTGGGAGAGGAAGTCATATTTTTCATATACCTTTTATACTATTTGATTGTTTTATATTATACATACAAGTATATGTATATGCGTGTACGGTTTTTTATTTTTCTTTTTTTTTCTTTACTTTTTTTGGACACTCAGACACACGTAGGTTTATTTTTTTTTTTGTTTTTGTTTTTTAAAGGAATTAACTTTAAACCTCAAAACAACCTGTGACTAGTTTCAAATATACAAGCTTCTTATTTGGCCAAGTGTTTTTATTCACTGTGTACCTGGTGCTTTAAAAAAAAGAGATTTATGTTAGGATAGCCACCCTGTGTTGATGAAGACAACTAGCCCAGATGGGTAGGCCGTTTTCCTGGATGACAATAACCCATTTTCTGATTGGCTATTTCTATCAGCCCTGAATTCTCATGTTCACAGAACTGGTCCACAATTCTCTGCTAGGCAGTGGTTCTGAAAGTGAGGTTCCAGGACTAGCTGTGTCATTAACACCTGGAAACTTGTCAGTAATACAAGTTCTCTTTCAATATATGAATTTTGGAGGAAAAACAAAAGAAATATAAGTTCGGGGCTCTACCCCAGACCAGCTGAGTCAGGAACTCTAGCAATTGAACAATTGTAGCTCACTGCAGCTTCCAACTCCTGGGCTCGAGCGATCCTCCTGCCTCAGCCTCCTGAGTAGCTGGGACTACAGGCATGCACCACCACACCTGGCTATTTTTTCTAATTTTTTTGTAGAGACTGGGATCTCACTATATTGCCTGGCTGGTCTCAAACTCCCAGGCTCAAGTGGTTCTCCTGCCTCATCCTCCCAAAGTACTGGGATTACAAGTGTGAACCACTGCACCTGGCCAGCAATCTGTTTTAAAAAGGCTTCTCAGTGATTTTAATTCCTCTCAAGTCTGAGAAGCATTGTCTTAGTGAATCATCCACTAAACAGGACAGCAACCGTGGTTTCCTCTTTTTTAAAATTTGTATTTTATTTTATTTTATTTTTAGTGGGTTCCTCTTTATTCTATAAGGCATTGCTTGCAGTTTTCCTGAGATAGACTACCCTCACTCATTGCCTGGGTCTTGGATTTCCCTCCCTCTCTGTCCAGGATCTTTGGAAGATGAATACACAGTGGAAGTGGGTCAGAATGCCTATCTGCCCTGCTCCTACACTCCCACCACCCCAGGGCACCTCATACCTGTGTGCTGGGGTAAGGGAGCCTGTCCTCTGCTTGGATGTACCACTGAGGTGCTCAGCACTGATGAAAGGAACGTGACCTATCAGGCATCCAGCAGATACTGGCTAAAGGGGAATTTCCACAAAGGAGACATGTCCCTGACCATAGAGAATGTGACCCTAGCAGATGGTGGGACCTATTGCTGCCGGATCCAGGTCCCAGGCCCAATGAATGACAAAAAATTTGACCTGAAGTTGGTCGTCAAAGCAGGTGAGTGGACCTTTGCATGCCTTCTTTCTGCAGAGATTCATCTGGGGATCATATTAAATATACTGATTGTTCTCACCTCTGATGTCACTAATTATAGTCCTGGAGGTGGGACCCCAAGACCTAAAGTTTGAACGGCCGCATCAGTGGTGCCCGGTGGTGTTTAATACCCTCTGTTTTAAAACTCATGCGGGTTCTATAGAATGGGAAGAAAGGCCTGGGTCAGTGGTTGGAGACCCTGACTGCTCATTAGAATCACCTGGAGAGTTTTTAACAACTACAGATGCTTGGGCCCCACCCACAAACTAGAGAAATCAGTATCTCTGGAGGTAGAACCTAACTAAGCATTAGCCTTTTACAAAGTCTACCCAGGTGATTCTACTCCAGGTGCAGCCAGGATTGTGAACCGCTGGATTTTGCATAGATGCTTGGAGGTAAATGGGTTTACATGTGTTAAGATTTACAGAGCACATACTTTGTGGCCAGATGGGGTCAAGTTCAAATCCAACTCTACCTCTTGGTAGCTATATACAATCTTGGGCAAGTTATTTAAATGCTGTGTTGTCCTCCTCTGTAAAATATGATAATAATACCTATCATGTGGGCCACTGGAAGGATTTTCTTTTTTCTTTTTAGTGCACTGAAGTAGTAGCAGAAAGAATTTTATAAGATAATATTTTATGCAAAGCATTCACAGGTCGGGCATCCTAAATCCAAAAACCAAAATGCTCCAAAATCTGAAACTTTTTGGACACCAGCATGACACTCAAAGGAAGTACTCATTGGAGCATTATGCTCACTGGAGTATAGGTATAATGCAGATATTTCAAAATCTGAAAACATCTGAAATCCAAAACCCTTCTGAGCCCAAGCTTTTCCGATAAGGGGTACTCAGCCTATAGTATAGCCATTCATGTGGCTGTTAGTTCTATTATTAACAATTAGAATGTGACAATGATGACGGCATCTCAGCTCCGTCAAACATTTGAAGTGTGTGATAATACACTCTCAACAGAGATGTCCAGGCAGGTTTGGAAGCTGAGGATGTATTTCTCTTCATTTGCTGTCTTTCACATGTTCTCTGCTGCCCCTTTGATTCCCTGAAACAAGCTCTCTGCTCTCAGAGAACTCTCATCCTTATGTTGGTTTCTGACAGTAGCCAAGGTCACCCCTGCTCTGACTCTGCAGAGACAAGTTACTGTGGCCTTTCCAAGGATGCCCACCACCAGCGGGGGACATGACTCAGGTAATTACACACGAAGTGTGGGAGGAAGCCTTTAGCTGTTTTCTGAGTTCAGAGGATTTTGCATACGGGAAGAAGAGGAGAGACAGTTTAAGAGGAGTGGAGCCATGACTGTTTCTGTGCACCTGAACTAGTGTTTGAGATGAGGGAGAGTGGAGATACTCTTACGCTGGGAAAAACGCGCCCTGGGTTGGGATTCTGGATTAACCACAAACTGACTGGGTGACCTGGGCCAAGGCCCTTCATGTTTCTGGATCTCAGCTTCCTCTTCTGTCCAAGGAGTAGGTTTAGTGACTTTTGGATTTTGTGACTCAGTAGAATTCCCTACCTCCAAAGAAAGAATTTTGGTGATCTACATATTTTGCCAAATAAAGAAAAAAAACTTCTGCTATTGCCATCATTGCTTTAAAACACAGTCTTTTAGTCATTATTTTACTTAAATTCTAAAAAAACTTTAATAAAAAACTTTAGGCCGGGTGTGGTGGCTCACACTTGTAATCCTAGTACTCTGGGAGGCCAAGGCGGGAGGATCTCTTGAGGTCAGGAGTTCGAGACCAGCCTGAGCAAGAGCGAGACCCCGTCTCTACTAAAAAAATTGAAAGAAATTAGCTGGACAACTAAAAATACATATGTAAAAAAATTAGCTGGGCATGGTGGCTCATGCCTGTAGTCCCAGCTACTCAGGAGGCTGACGCAGTAGGATCACTTGAGCTCAGGAGTCTGAGGTTGCTGTGAGCTAGGCTGACACCATGGCACTCTAGCCCGGGCAACAGAGTGAGACTCTGTTCTCAGGGAAAAACAAAAAACAAAAAACAAACTTTAGTCTTTTAGTTACATATTAAAGTAAATTTAATCTAATGAAAAACTCATTACATTGTCCTTATTTTCTGATTTACTCCCAGACTGGTAATGGTTTGTCATGAATTGGTCCCAGTCTGTGTTTGGGGACTAGTAGGTTTGGATTGAGTGATTTCCAGGATGGCTCGTAACTGGAATAAAGCCCATCGGCTTTCCTGGGTTCCAACCCCGGGAGGAGTAGCCAAATTCCTCATGTATGCAGCAAGGACTTTTCCGGGCTGCTCCAGAAGAGAACATGGGCCAGAAGGAGCAGAACTCAGGTCACATTGACCAAGAAGGACAATTTTAAGTCATTTCCTGTCAGAGTCCTGGTCTCTCCTGAAGTCTCCAGGGGGGCGGGGGGTGCTGGAGCTCTTTTTTTTTTCCTGTAAAATGAAGTTAATAATAGGCAACTCCCACCTCATAATGTCATAAATCTCATAAATCACAACTTGTGAGACTTAAATAAGAAAATACGTCTAAAATGCTTAGCCCAATGTCTGATCATAGTATGTACTCAATACACGTTAGCTGTTGTCATTAATATTGTCAGTAAACGGATATATACATACACAAAGGATGCAATGTGCACCCTCCGAGAGATGGACATGCTTGGGACTGGGACTTGGGGGGAAGGGGGGGCAAGGGCAACATACGTAACCTAAACATCTGTACTCCTATAAACAACAAACAATTAAAAAAAAAAAAAAAAGAGGAAAAAAAAAATATTGTCAGTAAAGTCAGGAGGCAGAATGAGTTCGTGTTGGCCGGGTGCAGTGGCTCACACCTGTAATCCTAGCACTCTGGGAGGCCAAGGTGAGAGGATCGCCTATTCCTTTTGTTTAATGTGAGATGTACGTGCATTTAATATATTTGATATAAAATGGAGGGGAGCCTTTAAAAGTAAGAGATTCAAGGGTGTGGCATCTCCTAAACCCACTTTGAACACAGAACAAATGCGATCTCTCTGACCTGAAGGAGGAAGGGCTGACTGGGTCCTGGGAGAGTCCTCAGCTCTGGAGTAGACCTGGTTTAAATCCCAGCTTTCCCAACTAACAGCTGTGTGATCTTGGGTAAAGAAGCTCTCTGAGACCCAGTTTCTTTATCTAAAAAACAGGAAAAATAAGACTACCTACCTACTGTGGTGAGGACTAAATGAGATGATATGTGTATAGCGCTAAACACCAAGTCTGGCACATAATACTTATAAGTGTGAATAGATGGTAACTACTGCATTTATATAGTTTTTTTTGTTTGTTTGTTTTGTTTTTGTTTTTTTTTTTTTGAGACAGAGTCTCACTCTGTTGCCTGGGCTAGAGTGCCGTGGCATCAGCTTAGCTCACAGCAACCTCAAACTCCTGGGCTTAAGCAATCCTGCCTCAGCCTCCTGAGTAGCTGGGACTACAGGCATGCGCCACCATGCCTGGCTAATTTTTTTCTATATATTTTTAGTTGTCCAGCTAATTTCTTTCTCTTTTTAGTAGAGATCACTCCTGACCTCGAGCGATCCTCCCACCTCGGCCTCCTAGAGTGCTAGGATTACAGGCGTGAGCCACGGCGCCCGGCCCATTTACATAGTTCGAAGGCCATCCCCTCTCACCTCATCGCTGCCCCCACCCAGCCAAATCTCGGGTTCTCCAGGATAAACGCTGCCGTTCCTCCACTGTGTCACCTGTCTTGGGTGATGTCCAAATCTGTGTGGGGAAAAAAGCTGTGATAACACAACAGTGCTCGATTTTACAGATAATTTTCACAGTAAAATGAAGTTAGCATAAAAAAAAAAAAAGGAAGTCACTCTGTCAGTCTTACCATTTAGATCAAGAAAAATAATCACAGGGAAGCAGAAACTGGATTTGAAAATCTCGTGCGCAGTTAAGATTCACAGTTCCACCAATGTGGTTTCTGTACTTAAATTCCTTTCAGGCAGTAAGAGCAAAGGTACATGGAACATAATCTCTTTCTTCATTTTTTTCTTAAATAATTTTAGGCTGAGGCTACATTTTTATAACATTTAAACTATTGTCTGTTAAACCACCATTTAGTCAAACCTTCACAAGGGTTTAGACTTTAAGGCTTCCAGAAGGTGACAGTGACATTTAGGGAGTTTCGAATCCTCTGACTCAGCCAGAAAATGAGTAAGGGTGCTTAGTTTTCCCATAGCTGACAATCTCTTTATTTTCAGAGTACAGTGTCCATGAGATCAGGGCCTGGGCCCATCTCCTTCCCTGCCCTGTCCCCTGTGCCTGGCATAGAGTAGGGGTGTAGCACAGACTCATTGAATAGATAAGCAGATGAATAAATAAATTAACGGAGAGGAAAGATGGTGAGCTGGCAGCTGAGCCAGTAGTGACGATAGCTTCACAGTAGTGACAATACTGACATGAAGGTTGTTGAAGGCAATATGGTTAACAGTGTTTATAAAGCCATGCGGACCTAAATTGGAAGTCCATCTCTGTCATTTGCTAAGCTGTGTGACCTTGGGCAAGTCACTTCACTTCCCTAATTCTCAGCTGCTTCATCTGTGCAATGGGGCTAACAGTCCCTACTTTAGGGTACTGGTTTTACAGGCATGAGCCACCACCCTAGGACCGGTACTGGGGGTTGGGGACCAAAATTCTAATGCATAAATGTGAAATTTTTAAAAAAATGATTTTTTTGTTGTCTTTCAAAATCTAGTTAGAATATAATGACTGAGGCTGGGCAAGGTGGCTCACACCTGTAATCCTAGCACTCTGGGATGCCGAGGCAGGAGGATCGCTTGAGGTCAGGAGTTCAAGACCAGCCTAGCAAGAACGAGATCTCGCCTCTGTTAAAAATAGAAAAATTAGCGGGTCATTGTGGCATGCACCTATAGTCCCAGCTACATGAGAGGCTGAGGCAGGAGGACTGCTTGAGCCCAGGAGTCTGAGGTTGAGTGAGCTATGATGACACCATTGCACTCTACTTGGGGTGACGATGCAAGACCCTGTCTCAAAAAAAAAAAAAAAAAAAAAAGAAGACTATAATGCCTGAGTGTTAACGATGTTGTTGGATTTTTGTAGAACCCATTAGGGTCCTGTGGACCAGAAAAAAAACCCAAACCTATATATTTAACATAGGTCTTTCTGGCAGAAGTCTCCATGTCATAAAACAGTAGGGTTCATTATCTAGATGAAAAAAATGTGGTTATCTTAAAGTTAATTTGAAAGTATTCAGTAAGTTTTGTTGGTCTCCCAATTAAGGATTGTGAAGAGTATGGAATAGAATTAGTTTCAGGTAGTATTATAAGCATCTTTAAGATTTTTTTAAAACTTAGATAAAAGAAAACATTCTTAAATATTCTATTGGCTATTTTTCCTCTCTTTTTCTTTTCTTTTCTTTTCTTTTTTTCTTTTTTAGCAGAAACACAGACACTGGGGATCCTCCATGATAAAAGTCAAACAGTAAGTAACTTTTTTTGGTGAGCTAGCATCACACTCAGCTCAGAGAAAAAACAGTATGGCTTCAGATTTCCTTCCTGCCCATCCTTTCCTTGGGGAAAAGGCCTGAACCTCCCTTAGCTTCAGATTCCTTGGCTGTAACATGTTGACGATGACAGTTCTGACTGCATAGGCCTGTTGTAAGGAAGGAAGGGGGTTAGGCGTGTAAAGCGCCCGGCACATAGTAAGTGCTTGAACACCAACAAGATGAAACATTAGCATTTGGTCCCTCCGCTCTGATTTCACAACTGTGTGCCCTGGGGAAGTTTCAAAGACCCTTTATCTCTCAAGAATATGTTTCTCCCTGCTTCCATTGCAATCCTGATGGGAAAGATTATTGGCTTATTTAAATTTTTTAAATTTATATATGATAAGACATCAACCAGGAATATTCAAAGCCAAGAGTTCATGTATTTAACTACAAATAAAGCAATATTTTAATTAACCACAATTTTAATGCCCTTCCCCCTAACCTTCTCTGAGTAAAAGAAAAACCACTAGAAAGCCCACTTGCAGCGGTGACTTAAAAATTCTTTGAGGACATCTCCAGGAGCCCACATTATTTCATTCAGTCTCCTACTTGTATATTCACAACTGATACTCAGCATCTTGTGTTCGTCCCTCCCCTCTCTGGGGTCAAGGACTGCCTTTTAAGTACCTGTGTGTGCTCTTAGTGCCTCATGAATAAAAATTTGCATATAAGACTCCTGCTATTGCAGCAGTAATGTGTATTGAATAAATGGAAGATTTAATTTCCTTGACTTGTTTGTTTTAAAACTATAATTACTGTTTTTAAAAGGAATTACATGGACTAAAATTTTAGAAACGGGGATTTTTTAGTGTGACTCTCAGTTATCAGAAAATCAAATTAATTATAGCAATAGCAATAATAGCTACCACTGATTAAACATTTATTATGTACCAGGCTCAGTGCTACTCGTTTTATATTTTTTGTCACTTAATTTTCCCAGTAATTCTCAAGGTCATTCAGCCCTTAGAGACAGAGCTGGGCTTTGATCCCAGGACTGTGTGGCTGCAGGGTCCTGGCTCTTGAATCACTGTCTTTTTGTGAACATAAAACACCAAATGTAGACCACTCTAAAATTGCCTGGGGAGCACCAGGGGATCTTGAACCAATAGGACTCTACTCCAAAGCTCATTTTTGTTTTCGGGGGTAGGGATCCATTTACTAAGAGCTCCTTTTCCACCCACAGTACAGAAGGACACATTTGTTTTCTTGCTAACTTCAAAGATTAAGTTTATCTTTTTCTTGGAGTGGTTTGAGGCTGTTCTAGAAGGGGATAGATCAAGGGTGCTTTCAAGGACCCTGTAATCCTGCGATGTTGTAAAAGGGATGGTCTGATTTGCAAATCATGAGACTAAGTACACAATCGATTTGGCCCTTGGCTGCTTAAATTCTGTTTGTGTTTCCACAGCAAATATCCACATTGGCTAATGAATTACAAGACTCTGGAGTGTCCACCAGAATAGCTGTCTACATTGGAGCAGGAATCTCTGCTGGGCTGGCTTTCGCTCTTATATTTGGTGCTTTAATTTTCAAGTGTAAGTCCTTTGACATTGCTTCTCTCTCCCTCAGATAAGGAACTGTTAACATAGGAACCAATACAAACCTAGATAGAAATGTAAGTTTATAACTACACCTAAAGGTCCTTAGACTAAATATCCTTTTGTCTGTCCAGAGCCTAACGATCATAGCTAACTTTTATTCCGTGCGTCCCATGTGTCAGGCAGGCACTGTGCTAAATGTTTTCCATACATTTTATCATCATCATCTTATAACATAAGTAGTATTATCATTCCCATTTTACAGGGAAGGAAAGTAAAGCTCAGAGTAAGCCATTTTCCTAGGGTTTCAGAATCAGTAAGTGGTCCCCTATGTGAATTGGACTTGAAAAACAAAACAAAACAGAATTAGTGAATGGAATTCAAATGCAGGCAGGCTGATTCCAGTATCTATTCTCTTATCTTTAGTTAAAGAAAACTAATCTTTTTAATCCATAATATGTCTAGGTTTATCAGAAAATGCAGCCACAAAAAGCCACTTCCTTCTGTGCATTTTGCTGTCATTTGTTTCTCAGGTATAGCTCTTTAGAGAGGGGTAGCAGATCCCTTTACCACTGGGTCATGACCAGGTTACAGAAGGTTCTCCTCCATCATGACACTCAGCACACATAGTTTTCTTCTAAGTTACTTATCTTTATTTTTAAAAAATGTTATGAAGTATAATTTATGTACGATAAACTGTATATTTCAAGTGTGTTCAATGTGATGAATTTTGATGGATAATTACAGTGGGAGCCATCACCACAATCAAAATCCAACTCTCGTTTTTAGGGAAAAAGGGTAAAAATTCAAATATTTCCACACCCCCAAAGCCTCACACACCTTTATTATTGGATATGTTTTCTTTTCTTCGAGGGCAGAGGCCCAGGCCTTACACCCCAGAGCATAACACATTATAGTAGCCTTTCTTACTAATTCACAACTGGGGACTAGGTGTGAGGTGACCAGCTATCCAGATTGGCCCAGGACTGAAGGGAGTTTCTAAGATACGGCTAAAGATTTCGGCTAAAACTGGGAATGTCAAAGAAAAATAGGGATGAGTTGGTTACCCTAACTGTGGCCTGAAGCCGCCAAGTGCTTTACATGCATTAAATCCACATAACTACTCTACGAGATGGGTATTAATACTAACGTGATTCCAATGGAGAACCAGCATGCTGAAAGGTTAAGTAACTTGCCTAAATTCATTCAGTTAATCGATAGATACAGGAGTTGAAATTTGGGCTGTTGTACTCTCCACCATTATGTTTTCTGCCATTATTGTTAAATGGACTATCCAGAGAAAGAAACCACCCCACCCACACTTACCTGGGTTTGCCCAGAGATAGTAGTAGAATTTTTGAGTTGATCATGTGAATATGAAGCCTCGAGCGGTTAAGAAGCAATGATAGGCCAGGTGCAGTGGCTCACGCCTGTAATCCTAGCACTCTGAGAGGCCGAGGTGGGTGGATTGCTCAAGGTCAGGAGTTCGAGACCAGCCTGAGCAAGAGCAAGACCCCGTCTCTACTAAAAAGAGAAAGAAATTAGCTGGACAACTAAAAATATATAGAAAAAAATTAGCCGGGCATGGTGGCGCATGCCTGTAGTCCCAGCTACTCGGGAGGCTGAGGCAGGAGGATCGCTTGAGCCCAGGAGTTTGAGGTTGCTGTGAGCTAGGCTGATGTCATGGCTCTCTAGCCCGGGCAACACAGCGAGACTCTGTCTCAAAAAAAAAAAAAAAGAAGCAATGATAACACTTGCTACTTTCTTGAGTTCTGCCAAGGCCTGTATATTAGGGACCATTCTAGTTTGTGTAAAGGGTAATGGGGCGTGGGAGAAATCTGATGCTTTGAACACACACATATAAGGTATATTACTCTGAAAAACGTGGCTACCTAGAAGAAGAACAGATGAGAAGTCCCGATCAGTTTGCAATCTTTTCCCTGGAAGTTGCTGGAGAAAATCTTACACTCAAGGTGACAGATTTTTAAGTCGTAACCTCATAGACACAAACTGGCCCTCAATAATGTCCTGAAATCTTACATGTTTCTAGTGCCCTCTCTGAGGTAACCACCTCACTGCCACTCAAAACTCCTTCGCCCCTCTGTTAACTGATGAAATATCCAGTGTTCCATCTTCTTTGCCTTTGCCAAGACTTCATCCCTCTTTTTTTTTTTTTTTAATTTCAGGGTATTATGAAGGTACAAACATTTTGGTTACATTTTATGTCTTTGCCTCACCCAAGCGAGGGTTAGAGGCATGCCCTTCCCCTCTCCAATGCTCCCAGTGTCCTTTAGCTGTGAGTTTAAACTTCATCCCTCTTTTTATCCCTTCCTTCCGAGTCATCTGTCTCTTCTTTTCTGCTTACATCACTATTTTCATTAGCATGTAGGTTCTAGTCCATGCATTCCTCTTTGACTACTCGAATTTCTCTGCTCTCCTTCACAGCCATGCTTCTCGAAAGAATTGTCCCTACTTCTCACCCCTCTGTGTTCTTCCACCCGCCATCATCCAGCTTCTATCCTGAAGAGCCACGGAAATGGTCGCAGTCAAGCTCACCAATGGCCTCCATTTTGCTAAATCTAATAGATACTCTTGTCCTCGCTGCAGTCAATCTTTAATCAGTGTCTCCCAAGTTGACCTCCACTCATTGTAGAAAGCTTCCATCTCCTGGCTTCCAAAACACCATTCTCCTATCCGATTGGCCATTCCTTTTCAGTTCTTCCTCTGCTGATCTTTAGATGTCGAGATTCCACAGGGCTGGGCCCTTTTCCTCTCTCTAAACCTTCTAGGCAATAACATCTATTCTTGTGGGCTTAAATGTCATCTTTAATTTCTCTCTCCAACTCTTAAAGTGCTGGTCCTCCTAGTCTAACTGTCTAGTTCATGGCTCCATTTTGATGTCTGACACCTTTAACGTGTGCAAAGTGGAGCTCTGGATTCTGTGTTTCGCCTTCTCAGCACTCAGCCTCCCCCTTCTGGTTTTCTCCACCATCCATCTGGTTGCTTAAACCAGAAATGCAGAAGTTATCCTTGAATCCTCTCTTTCTTCACTCCAATAAGCAATCCAACTTCAATTCCTGCACCTTTTCTCCAAAATATATCTAAAATCCTTCGTTATTCTGTAAGTCTCTTGGCCACCACCTTACTCCAAGGCACCACGATCTCTACTTACCTCCTCATTTCTTCCTCCTCCTTCTAATCCATTTTCCACATAACAGCCAGCGTGATCATTACAACCCAAATCAGATTATGTCTCTGTCCTTCAACGATTTCCTACAGTTCTTAGAATAAAATCCAAACTCCTGATTATGGCTGAAAAGGTCCTATAGGAACTAGCCCCAGCCTGCCTTTCAGACCTGATCTTGGGTCGCTTTCTTAATTTAGCCATGTTTTCGTTTCAGGCATTTGCCAAGATTTTTCCTAGGAGCTCTCTCTACCTGGAGTGCTCCCCCTGGCTCTTTACTTGGCTGACTCATTCTCTTCTTTTAGAATGATCTTAAAGGTCATCTCTGAGAGTTCTTCCCTGATCACGCTCTTTATTATCTGTTTCAGTGTGTTGTGTTCCCTTCATAATTCATCATAATTTGAAACTATTTTATTTTCATATTTGCTGGTTTTTTCTCTTTCTTTCCTCCCTCTCTCCCTCCCTCCCTCCCTCTCTCTCTTTCTTTCTTTCTGTTTGTTTTGTTCTCCACTAGAATCCAAGCTTCATGAAGTTAGGGCTCACAATTCACCTTTATGTTCCCGGTGCTTAGCAAACTGCTGGACATGTAGCAGATGCTCCGTGACATTTGTTAAATAAGAAAAAGGCATCTTTGTTACTTTTTAGCCTAGTCTGTATAATAAACTATGACACACACTGGGAGTTTGATTTAATTCAATGTAAGGGGACACCAGATTTCCCTAAACAACTCTTGCCTCTGGTGGGCCTATTTTATTTTTTATCGCATTTATTTTATAAAAGCATTTTTATGGCTGTTCCTTCTGCTTTTATCTAGGGTATTCTCATAGAAAAGAAAAGTCACAGAATTCAAGGTAAGAATAATGGAATGGGGTAGGGCAAAGGTGGGGATCTGGCAGGTCTCTAATGTGGCTTTGATCTTTGCTCTGAAAAGTCCTTCCCTGGGGCTTTGGGATCAAAGCTCATGCTTCTTTTTGTTTGTTTGTTTTTGAGACAGAGTCTTACTCTGTTGCCCTGAGTAGAGTGCTGTGGCATCAGCCTAGCTCACAGCAACCTCAAACTCCTGGGCTCAAGCAATCCTCCTGCCTCAGCCTCCTGAGTAGCTGGGACTACAGGTGCACGCCACGACACCCGGCTAATTTTTCTATTAGTAGAGACGGGGTCTCCCTCTTGCTCAGGCTGGTCTTGAACTCCTGACCTCAAGCGATCCTCCCACCTCAGACTCCCAGAGTGCTAGGATCACAGGTGTGAGCCACCTCGCTGGGCCAGCTTATACTTCCTTTTTGCCCTAGGCCTAATTATGAAGTGAAAATTTAACATGCTGCTGTGTTTACTTTCTGGTACCTCTAGCTTCCTTAGTTCTAAAGGTATAAAACCTATCTCCCTATTAATAAGAAATGCTTATTTATCTCTAAATTAATGGATTTTTCGATGAACTGAAACTTCAATCCTTCAGCTGATTGAGTGCCTACTATATCCAGGGTCTGGGCTGGACTTTGGGGTCACAGTAGTGAGCAAAATCCCAGAATCTCTGGGTGCAGTGGCTCATGCCTGTAATCCCAACACTGTGGGAGGTCGAGGTGGGAGATTACTTGAGACCAGGATTTTAAGATCAACCTGGGTAACATAGTGAGACCTGGTTTCTATAGAAATATAAAATTTAAAAAAAGGAAAAAAATGTTGAATTAAAATTAAAAAAAGGAACCCAGAGTCTAGTCTCAGGGTTTCTATAGCCCAGCCCAGGCATTTGCAACTTTGATTTCCTATTAGAATCACCTGGGCACTTAAGCATACTGATGCAGGGCCACCCCCAGAGCAATGAACCAGAATCTCTCGGGGAGAGGCCTGAGTATACTCAAAGTATTACTAAGTATTGCTCTAAAACCTCTCCAGGTTGAATAGCATGGAGACATTATAATAAGCAAACAAATAAATAAATAAATGCTCTCCAGGTGATTCTAATGTGTAATCAGATCTGAGAACCACTGTTCTACCGGATATCCCTGTCTTAATCTCCATTCCTGACTATACACACACACACCCACTCCAAATTGGCAGAGCTTATATAACTTTTACTAGATTTTGGAGTTTTAGAGACATTTGGTACATAAATAGAATGCAATACATTTTGGGGAAAAAATGACTGTCCATGGAATGCTCTCTAAGCTACTAATAATTTTAAATTAAGTAAAATACAATGTATTATGAAGACAAAATAATCTGTACTAAAAAAGTCACATAAGGTCCAATAAAGTATTTAATTATCAGTGCTTTTAGATTACCTATGCCAGTATTCTTTACTAGAGCCAAAACTTAGAAATGTAATAGTCATAGTTAACATGTATGTATATTCATTCATTATTTGTGAAATTATGTGGTTAATGTTCATCTCTTATAAATTATCAATTTACTTATACATTGTAAACTCCATGGACAATTAAGACAGTTAATTGGACAATTAATTAAGACAATTAAGAACATGCCTGCAGTTGGGTGTGGTGGCTCATGCCTGTAAACCTAGCATTCTGGGAGGCTGAGGCAGGAGGAGTGCTTGAGGTCAGGAGTTCGAGACCACCCTGAGCAAGAGTGAGACCCTGTCTGCTAAAAGTAGAAAAAAAATTAGCCAGGCAACTAAAAATAGAAAAAATTAGCAGGGTGTGGTGGCATGTGCCTGTAGTCCCAGCTACTTGGGAGGCTGAGGCAGGAGGATTGCTTGAGCCCAGGAGTTTGAGGTTGCTGTAAGCTAGGCTGATGCCACGGCACTCCAGCCTGGGTGACAGAGTGAAACTCTGTCTCGAAAAAAAAAAAAAGAACTTACTGCCATGTTACCTACTGTGTCCCAGCACAGTGCCTGAGACATATTAGGCACTTTGTCTGTCGATATTTCTTAAATGAAAAAAAAAAAACCAAAAAAACCCCCACAAAACCCAGCTTACCCAAAGTCACATGGCTGGTATGTGACAAAATTCAAACTCAAGTCTGATTGGATTCATAACATATTCATTTCTTTGTCTTTTTAAAATTGTTCAAGCCCACAGAAGAATTGAAATAACAGTGCAGTTTGAGTATCCCTAATCTGAAAATCCGAAATGCTCCAAAATTCAAAATTTTTTGAGCACCAGCATGACACTCGAAGGAAATACTTAGTGGGGCATCTTGGATTTCGGATTTTTGAATTTGGGATGCTCAACTAGTAAGTATATATAATAAAAATATTCTTATACCTAAGAAAATTAAGATTAATTCAAATTTCCTCAATTCTTCCCATATTCTTTTATTGCAGTTTTAAGGCTTTGCCTTCCACTCAGCGTCTGATCCAAGGATGATGCACTGCATTTGGTTGCTGTGTCTCTCCAGCAAAGCCTATTCTCTTAATCCAGTTCTATGTTACCTGGGGAACGTGTAACTCAACCACAGCATTTTATTTCCACAGCCTGGTCTCTTTTGCCAGCCTCCCCCCATCAGGGCTGGAAAATGCAGTAGCGGCGGGGATGCGCTCGGAAGAAAACATCTACACCATCGAGGAGAACATATATGAAATGGAGGATCCAAATGAGTATTACTGCTCCATTCAGCCGTGAGCAGCGATCCCGACACCCTCTGGGTTTGTCACCTTTCAACACCATGGATCTAACCACTTCATTTTGGGGCTTGGTATTATCATCTTTTTCAAAAACTAGGGGATGTGTTGGCCAGTTTTAGAGGTTCTGTCCACGACGGCCAAACAGAATCTTCCTATTTTTAAAGATAATTAGCTCACATGGGAATTGAACTGTGACCTGCACTGAACTCAGACAGGCATGTCATTACCTCTGTATTTAAGCCAACAGGGCTACCCATCCCAGAGACTGTTAGTCATGGGTGTTAGAGCTCAAACAGGCTTTTGTACACATTCGGAATTTTTTTTTTTTTTTTTTTTTTTTTTTTTTTTTTTTTTTGAGACAGAGTCTCACTCTCTTGCCTGGGCTAGAGTGCTGTGGCGTCAGCCTCACTCACAGCAACCTCAAACTCCTGGGCTCAAGCGATCCTCCTGCCTCAGCCTCCTGAGTAGCTGGGACTACAGGTATGTGCCACCACGCCCTGCTAATTTTTTCTATTTTTGGTTGTTTGCCTAATTTCTTTCTATTTATAGTAGAGACGGGGTCTCATTCTTGCTCATGCTGGTCTCAAACTCCTGAGCTCAAGTCATCCTCTCGCCTCGGCCTCTCCGAGTGCTTGGATTACAGGCATAAGCCACCGCGCCCAGCCTTACATAAGGAATTCTTTACATGGGGTCTCTGAATCTCCGGGAAATCCAAGTACAGGATGTGTCCACGAAGCTCCTGAAGACCTAGGGAAAATTGTGTGCTGAGATAGGGGTGTGTCTTTTTTGGTACAGAAAGTCTAAAGGGGGCCACTGATTTTCAAGGAGATCTGTGATTGTTAAAAGGTTAAGAAACGACTGGCTCAGGACCGCATAATCTTAAGGATTCCCTCCGCTTGTCAAGGTTTAGGCTTCTCTGAGCATTGTCTCTCCAACGGTAAGCACCGATGCACAGCTCTCCTCTGCCT
The DNA here is from genome assembly GCA_004363605.1 of Indri indri. NCBI lineage: Eukaryota > Metazoa > Chordata > Mammalia > Primates > Indriidae > Indri > Indri indri. The sequence continues at coordinate 221,688 of RJWJ010000427.1, forward strand.
CAGTTAGAAAGACCGGCCAGGGGAAAAAGGAAGTGCGTTTGCTTGGTGTGTGTTACCAAGTTTCGCTTGTTGTGCACTCAGAAGGAAATACCTCTGACCAACTTCTCCATTCATGGAGCAAAGTGGAGCTGTATTTTTTGCAGAAGGAGAAGCAGTGACTAGGACACAGATCCTGCTTCCTGGTGGAAAGAAGGCGGAGGCCTCCAGCAAGCTGTGCTGGCAGCGTCAGATCCCTGGATGGAAACACAGGGGTCCCTGAACTTACATTCCAAGGTGGTGGAGGCAACGTCTGTCTTGCTTTTTGTTGTCTCCCCGGAGCCTCGTGTGACTCTGACACATAATAAAAACTTACTAAACATCTTTGGAGTGAAAAAATTAAATAAGCAGAAAGGTGGCTTTCTGGAAAGACTTTCCGTTGGAGAGCTCAGTCAGAATATGACTTTGTTAACTTCACTTTCGAGAATTTGTAAATTCCCTGAAGCTCCCATATCTGCTCTTACCCAGGCCAAAGTGGCCTTTGTTTCTCAGCATCATCTCCCAGCTCAGGACCTTGGGACTCTGTTACTGTTTTGTCTGTTTCTGTTTTCTGCGGAGCCCTCCTTAGCACGTAAAGAATAAACCAACAATATGGACCCATCGCTGCCTGAGAACTGCTGCTCCCCAGGCGATGACTAAGCTGCTATTAGCTGCATACAGAGGATGTTGATCACCAGGGCTACAGGCAGCCTCTTTGTTTCTGGAAGTCTTTTTGGCAGTCTTGCTGTGTGAATTATACTGTTTGGGCTGTATCAAGATTTTCAGAAGACACTGGCTTTCTACAGGGAGAAGTGTAAGGGAGATCATTTTGCAAAATTAATTACGGGAACCAGCTCTCATACAGGCTGAAAAATTAATCACAAGTATTTTAAAGTCACAAAATTCTAGTGGGAAGGGACTTCAGAACCCATTTGAACCGGATCAATGATTCCCCCACAAAAGAGATTCTAATCCTACAAAAATCTTTAAACAAAAGTAGGTGTACAAGGATGATCATTGCAATGGTATTTGTAAGAGACATTTACATCAATAGGGGAATAGTTGATTACATTGTGCTATGTCGATACACTGGTGTAGCTAAAAAGAATTAGGCAGTTTCATCACTAAGCTTTTTTTCTAATTCAGCCAATCCTTATGAAGTGCATATGATATTCCAGGTATTTTGGAGCTGGAACCATAGAAGGAGACCAAATAGGCACATCCCTTGACCCCAAGGATGATCTTACAGGAAGGAGGATTCATGTCCATTTATTCATTCAGTGAACATTTATTGGTACCTGCTTTGTGCCAGACACTGTTCTAGTCTCCAGAAATACAGCAGTGAATGAAGCAGTCACAATTCTTGCTTTCATGTAGCTTGTATTACTTGTCAGAACAGAGTGCTATATTGTTAAGTCAAAAGAAAAAAAAGTTCTACATTAGTATATATAATTGATGATAATTATTTTTTTGCCCTAAAAAATATGGAGGAATATACCCAAACTAATATGGTTACCCCATGGAGACAAATAATAGAGAAAGACTTTCACTTTTTCTTTTTACATGCTTCTGCTATAGTTTGAATTATATTTTCTCCATTTTCTTTTGTAATGAAAAAATTAAACTTAAGCATTACAGCAATGTTTTTCTGCCCACCCTCCTCATCACAGAAAGAAATGAAGACCTTGGGTGGGTTAAGTTCACAAGGTCAAAATCAAGGTCAGCAGTATAGTGTAGCTATCAGCCAGGACTAGAACCCTGGTTTTCTGGGTGGGATCTACTCTACATCAAGTATTTGGACCAGGGAAGATGGCACAGAAAAACAAAACGTGGGGGAGTTACTACAAAGGGCCCAGGAGATGGCAAGCGGTAACTTAGAGAATTTAAAACAATACTGTAAGATTGAATGTGTGGTTTGCTCTTAGAAGTCCCTTAGGATTTTTCTTCCAGAGTTGCCAACAGTGAGCCCTCAGGTTCTGAAAAGAGGGGGGATCCTGATCTTCTTTTTAGACCAAAAAAAGTTTTATCATGTTTTGTCTATCACTTCTTCTTTTAATAGATTTAGAACTCCCAAGGTAGAAATTCTAAGCAGCTCAATCTCTAACTGATTCAGATAACATCAAGTCAATTTATATGAACATAAATTGTTTTTTTCCCTTTTACTAAACATCATAAGAGAATGCATTTATGGAAGTAGCTTATTGATTTTTTAAACAGATATAATTTACACACAAAAAATGCCTTCCCGTTAAGCATACATTTTGAATTTGATGAAGGTATACACCTGTGTAAATGCCACCTAAGCAAGATATAAAACATTTCCACCATCCAAATGGTCCTCATGCCTATTCCCAGTGATGATTTATTGATTTACAAAATTAAAGCGAACACAGTTTTGCCACTAGATTTCAACTGAGAAAATTGGGATGTTTCTGGAGCTAAGTTGAAATGCCCAAAGGCAGTCATTTTAAAGATTTTCTATCATCCTTTTCTGGGACTCAGGTGGGAAGTAGGGAAAAGGTGAGGGACAGCTGGCCGCGTGGTTCTCAAGCTTGAGAAGGTTCGGGTGTCCATCACTTTTCAGTGGAAAACCAGTGCGAGGGAGCAGGATGAGTCAGAAATGGCAGTTTCAGCCTCCTAGATCCTCCGTATCTTTCTCTCAGCCACAGAGACTGCGGTGATAAAGGTTATTCCAAGTCATGCAAACACTCACAGCGCTGAATCTCTGTTGTAAATTCTTGAATTTCTTCTGCTTATGGCATGACTCTTTTTCCAAAAAGAGAAGTGATATTTTTAAAAAAAAAAAAAAGTTTGAGAAGCATTTAATTTAACTACTTATTTCAATTTTAGACAATATTGGATGATCTCTGTTAAGAAAAGAAGGAAATACTAGATTTCTCCATGTATTCCCATCTACCTACCAGCCTTTTTTGTTGTTGTTACATGCGATATTATTATTATTATTATTATCATTTTTAGTGTCAACAACATTTATTTTCTTACAGTTCTGGAGGCTGGAAATCCAAGATCGAGGTGCCGGCAGGGTTGGTTTCTGGTGAGGCCTCTCTCCTTACCCTGCAGATGGCCTTTGCTCTGTGTGTACATAAAGTGGGAGAGCGAGCTCTGGTGTCTCTTCTTGCAAGGACACAAATCCTGTTGGATTAGAATCTCACTCTTATGACCTCGTTTAACCTTAATTACCTCCAAACACAGTCACAGTGGATGTTCGACCTTCACCCTATAAATGCGGGTGGTGCGATACAATTCAGGCTATAACACATTGAAAGGATTTTTTTTTTTTTAAGGTTACTTAAGCTATTCATGTTTGGTAGTGATGGTGGGACATCTGTTTAAATGCGCACATATTTTACTATAATAATTGTTTTTTGGGTGAGTCACCTTTGGGAAATACTTTATTATAACTTTATGTTCTGTACTTACGATCTGCTTCTCATTGGTAAGTTGTCCTTTGCAATTTCTGTATTTTATATTTGTACTTTTTCATTTGTTTTAAACCTTGTTCATGTAAAATAGAAATATTTTATACTCCAATTCAGTGTTTATCTTCTTTCGGTCAGCTCTGAACTATCCAAGTGTCTGTCTATCTGTATCTCATCTGTTTTGAACTTTATTATCCGCAGTTTTACTTGCCATCACTGCTTAGTTGCACACCGAATTTAGTTCTATGTTAGTGCAGGTAGGAAAGTGAGATTGAACAGAGGAAGTATGGAATGGGCCGTGTAAACAAACAGGGCTCTGAGGAGGAAAACGCACTGCAAGACAAGGGTAGCTACAAGTGTCACAGAATGTGAGCATGAGAAAGGTGAGGCGTGAGCAGAGAAAATGCGAAAGCAAGCAACTTAAATGACATGCTGAGTGAGAGAACATACTGGAATAATAACAAAGATAAGGGTAACCACAGCTGTCACCAAAAACATGACAGAAACAACACAGGACGCATTCTATGTTACAGTTTGCCCCCAACCTCACCGCGGGCTTTGGACACCACCGCACATCCAGGCCTAACCCTAAGGTGAACCCCCAAACCCCATCCACAGCAGGAAGGAAACAACATCCCCATTGGTCAAGGAAAAAAGGAGAAGAGACAATGTCAGGAAGGAGGAGAGAGCAGACGAGAGAAAAAGGGATGATGGTGCGGAGAGCCCGGTGCCACAGTCCGCTGGGACGTCTGCCCACTCTCAACCCCCTTTAAGAGTGAAGTTTCGCTTTAATAAACTTTGTCGCTCGCTGTTTCCAAACTGTCCCTTGCTTTCATTCTTCCATTGCGAGAAGACGGGGACTTTAGCAGCCAGTAACACTTGTTCAGAAAACACTTAAGTGAAACGTAACAACTGTATAAATATGAGCAAGGTTGTTTCACACATTTTTCTTCCAATAATACAGGTTTCTTGGTTCATTTCTTCATCCCCAAGTTCACTACTAGAGATTAGGAAGAATCTCTTGACCTTAGTGTTGACTAAATCTGAGGTTGAAGTAAGAAGCCGGCAGCGAGGGGACTTTAAAATCTGCCAGCTGCCCAGGCCTCAGTGACGTCCACTGCATTTTTTATTGTTTTTTCCAATATCCCTCCAACTCCAACAAAATTCCTAATACGTAAGTAGCAGTTAAACAGCTTTTAATCACAAAAGAGTTATCTGAATTGATAGAAATTCAGGTAAAAACTAAGAAGTATGACATTTATTCTAGCTGCCTTATTTCCAGCGAATGTGTTTCGAAGGGACACCCTGGGTGAGAGGGCCCACCTGAAGCCGTTGCCTTACAGTCTGATGGGACTCTGCGTCAGAATCTCCATTTATGCGGAAGACACACATCTTGTTGGATTGCTTGCTCCCTTTATTGTTGTTTTTTAACTTTTTATTTTGGAATGATTTGAGATGGACAGCAATATTGCAACAAGAGTACACAGAGTTCTTGTATTCACCACTTCCTCTAGTGTCAACAGCTAACACAACCATGGTACATTTGTAAAAACTAAGAAACTACCGTTGGAAAAACTACTCTTAAAACTGTCCTGGACGGTTAAGAACCTAGAACACCAATTAAAAAAAAAACAAAACAAAAAACTACCATTGGTGCTGGACTGTTAACTGAACTACAGACTTTGCTTGGATTCTTACTGTTCATTTTGAAAATTTAAAACTAAATGGTTTTAGAAAAATTCAATAGAGTTTAAGTTGAAGCTGGAATTCCCCATCCTCTGCCTGCTCCATGAAACCGACTCCCCAGGAGCCATTAGTGTTGTTTATTGCTTTATCCTTCAAGAGCAGTGCTGCCCAGTACAAATATAGTGGGAGCTGCATGTATAATTTTGAATTTTCAACTAGCCACATTAAAAAACGCAAAAAGAAACAGGTGAAATCAATTTTAAGAATACATTCATTTAATTCCATACATCTAAAGAGTTGTCATTTCAACATGGATAAATATAAAAATCATTAATGAGAGAGTTTACATTCTTTTATTCATTGTAAGTCTTAAAGATTCAGCGTATATTTTACATTTATAGCACATCTCAATTCTTTTGTTTTTATTTGTACAAATGTAGGGGGTACAAGTGTCATTTCATTACATGGATATATTGTGTAGTGGTGAAGTCAAGGCTTTTAGCGTATTCAACATCCAAATAATGTACATGGTACCCATTAAGTAATTTCTCATCCCCCGCCCCCTCCCGTCTCCCCACCCTTCCCAGTCTCCATTGTTTGTCATTCCACACTCTGCCACATTTTAAATGCTCAATAGCCACATGTGGGTAGTGGTATTAGCACAGTTCTAAGCCATTCTCTATTCTCTCTTCCTCCCTCCCTCCCTCTCTCTCTCTCTCTCTCTCTCTCATAACACACAAACAGATACACATTGTAACATACTTTTTTTTTTTTGAGACAGAGTCTGGCTCTGTTGCCCTGGCTAGAGTGCCGTGGCGTCAGCCTGGCTCACAGCAACCTCAAACTCCTGGGCTCAAGCGATCCTCCTGCCTCAGCCTCCCGAGTAGCTGGGACTACAGGCATGTGCCACCATGCCCGGCTAATTTTTTCTCTCTCTCTATATTTTTAGTTGTCCAGATAATTTCTTTCTATTTTTAGTAGAGACAGGGGTCTCCCTCTTGCTCAGGCTGGTCTCGAACTCCTGACCTTGAGTAATCCACCCACATTGGCCTCCCAGAGTGCTAGGATTACAGGCGTGAGCCACCGCTCCCGGCCAGTAACATACTTTTGTAACTTACTTTTTTCCACTATTTGTAGACAGCCGTAGGTCCATGCCAGCATATTTGGGAGAATACCCTTTATTTAGACAGCTACGTAGTATTAAATAGAACAAATGTGTGTATTCTATTAAACCGTTTCTCCACGGACAGATATTTACATTATTTTTCCATTTCAAACAAGGCTGCAAGGAACTGTAGTATTAGGCCTCAAAAATATGAAAAATTATGAAAATGCTGTTTCAAGACTCATTCCTGTCTATAGAGTAAAAAGTTTGTACTTTGTAAACCTCACCCTAATAGAAAAATCTGTGCTCTGTAAGCAATGACCTTGCAACTGATTATGAAAACCCCCCAGCTGCCTGCAGTTAGAATTTACTGTACTTGTCTCACCCAAGAAAGAATGCTCCCTGCCTTAACTGATGCTATCTGCTTCTGTAACCTTGCTTGCTCAAAGACTGTAATCGGTCCCGAGGCCAGGCAGGTGGTCTGAGGCAGGTCCCAGACCCCGCGCTATAGAATGTATGATATAATTATTTTTGTTCCACTATGTCGTGTTTAATGTCATGCAGCCCCCCCCCCCCCCAAATTAGTATAAAGCCTTCTCACCTTTTCAGCTCGGGCCTGCTCTCTGTGCTGCTGCCTCTCAGCAGTGCAGAGGGTAGTCACTGGCCAGCTAATAAAGACTCACAATTTGGCTCAATTTGGTCTCTCAATGGTCACTTCTCTCACTCCGTACCATAAAAGAACATCTATTATACAAAAACTTACGTGCCTTTGTGTACTTTCAAGATATAGAGTTCTAGATATGGAATTGCTGTGTCAAAGGGTATGATCCTGGTGGAAATATTATGACTATAAAACAGTAATATATATTTTAAACAAACTGCCAGTAAGTGTTTAGCTAAATTCATACTGTTTCAAAGCGATCATTTCAGAAAACCAAATTTTTAATCCAGCATATTCTTTTCATTAAAAACAGTCTGTTTTTGCTTTTTGAAATTTGACTTAAGAACCAATTAAAAGTAAAAACAGCAACAACAAACCTAAGCCAGTGACTCTTTGGGACATTTTTTTTTTTTTTTTTTTGAGTCAGAGTCTCACTCTGTTGTCCCGGGTAGAATGAACAGTGGTGTCATCACAGCTCACTGCAACCTCAAACTCCTGGGCTCAAGTGATCCTCCTGCCTTGGCCTCCCAGAGTGCTAAGATTACAGGCATGAGTCACCATGCCCAGCCTACATACTGTATTCTTACAATGAAGTAAACTAGAGAAAAGAAAATGTTACTAAGAAATCGTAAGGAAGAGAAAATATATTTACTACTGATTAAGTGGAAGCGGATCATCATAAAGGTCTCCATCCTCATTGTCTTCCTGTGGAGTAGGCTGGGGAGGAGGAGGAAGAGGAGGGTTGGTTGTGCTGTCTCAGGGGTGGCAGAGGCGGAAGAAGAGGAGGAGGAGGCAGGGGGAGGCAGGAGAGGCGGGCACACTCGGTGTAACTATTACCAAAAAAAATTCGCATGTAAGAGGACCCATGTAGTTCAAAGCCACGTTGTTCAAGGGTCAACTGTAATGACCTGATGTATTTTCTACTTTGTAGAAAAACATGCACTTCATAGTACAGCACTTGTATGTTTCTTAAAGCATTATTTCATAATCTTCCATCCTTCCAGATGCTTGGTGATGTTCGAGTTGCTTTCTTTTGTCTTCCTGGGATAAAGAAAAGGATCATTGTACTTAGGTTGTGAAAAACGTAGTGAATATAAAACATTTCCACTTTCGTAAGAATGCAGTTTTGGGACTTACTTTTTTTGTGTTAAAACATTTTTTAATATGTTATGTAAACAGTATGTTGGTACATTCTTGTTATAAAATACTCAAATGATACATAAATGTGCAGCCTCAAACTGAAAGGTCCTCCTGTGTCAGCCTGTTTCCCTACCAGATGGGATATTCGGAATAGTTTGCTGGGTCCTTTCCCATGACTTTCCCATAGAGATACATATGCATGTATATGTGCATATGTTGTAATTTCATTGTGCTGTTTTTGCAAAATGGGTTCCTAAGAAATAAGTGGTTTGCGTGAATTTTTTTCATGTAATAGTTCTTGGAAATATTTCCATGTTAGAGTGTCCCAATAAAATGTTGACATTTTAATGAACGTATATCGTTAATAAGCAGAGTCAACACTTTTTAAAGCCACAATGCCCACCACCAGCACAATGCCTGGACGTGGGTTTTGATAGAACTCAGAGTACATTTTACATAGTTGCTACCAGCACAGGCAGCTCCATGTGGTGTCCAGGCCCAGTGGTGGTCTTTGTTTGGGAGTGTAGAGAGTCCTTTAAAAAATTTCCCTAATCTTCCTAGAACAGAAGGAGCTTAAAGAAAAACAAACAAACAAAACTTCCCCAATCATGTCTGGTAACAGCCAAATGCAATTCAATTTCTTCGACCCACCTATCTTCCCAACAATGAAGGTGCAGGAAATTTCTCCATTCACGTGATGCTTACGCAGCAGGGGACGCTGGTTAAGAGACAAAGTTTTAATTCCAAAACAAATCTGTGCTGTTGTTCTCAAGGTCTTTAAGCAAACAAAGCGCATGGTTTTTGTTCTGGAGGTGGGAAGGCCCCATCGTCTCATAATTCCATAGGGAAATACTGTGCTTTACACAGGATAGGACCCTCTAGCTTCCTGAACACAACCTGGTCACATCCAGTTTCCTAATATCCTTTTCACACACACCTTCAAAAGCCCCATTGAAAAGTGGGCGAAAGACATGAACAGAAGCTTTTCAAAAGAACATGGACAAATGGCCAATAACCATATGAAAAAATGCTCAACATCATTAATCAGAGAAATGCAAATTAAAACCACAGTGAGATATCACCTTGCCCCAGTGAGTATGGTTTATTAAAAACTCCAAAAGCAATAGATGCTGGTGTGGATGCAGAGAGAAAGGAACACTCATACACTGTTGGTGGGAGTGTAAACTCATACAACCTCCATGGAAAACAGTATGGAGATTCCTCAAAGAACTAAAAATAAACTTAGCATTTGATCCAGCAATCCCACTACTGGGTATTTATACCAAGGAAAATAAGTCATTTTATCAAAAAGATACCTGCACTTGAATATTTATTGCAGCACAATTCACAATTGCAAAGATGTGGAATCAACTCAAGTGCCCATCAATTCATGAGTGGTTTAACGAAGTGTGGTATATGTATATTATGGAATACTACACAGCCATGAAGAAAGATGAATTAAAGCTGTTTGCAACAATTTGAATGGAATTGGAGACCATTATCGTAAGTGAAGTATCTAAAGAATGGAAAAACAAACACCATGTGTACTTGCTATTAAACTGGAACTAATCAATGAGCACACATGTGCATAGAGGGAAGTAAAACTCAGTGGAAATCAAACAGGGGGGAGGGAGGTGGAGGGGATGGGCAAAAACCTACCTAACAGGTATAGTGAACGCTATCTGGGTGGTGGGCACACTTATAACCCTGATTCAAGCATAACAAAATCCATCCGTGTAACCAAAAACATCTGTACCCCCATAATATTTTGAAATAATAATAAAAAAACACTGGCAGTCTTAATAGACACATTATTAGCATCTGAGAGGTGTATATAAATTATACTGGGGCACAGCATGACTCTGCTTCAGTTTTCAATTAGCAATAACCACGCCTCAGATAAACCTCATTGGCTATGCTACTGCCACTCTGCAAAGCTAGTTTTTAAAGATGACAACTTGTTTTCCTAAACTTTCAAGGGCAGAGACTATAGATTTGTTTATTTGCTTAGAATGTTCCATTCTGGCCGGGTGCAGTGGCTCAGCCTGTAATCCTACCCCTCTGGGAGGCCAAGGCGGGTGGATCGCTCAAGGTCAGGAGTTTGAGACCAGCCTGAGCAAGAGCGAGACCCCTGTCTCTACTAAAAATAGAAAGAAATTATCTGGACAACTAAATATATATATATACATATATATAGAAAAATTAGCCGGGCATGGTGGCACATGCCTGTAGTCCCAGCTACTCAGGAGGCTGAGGCAGGAGGATCGCTTGAGCCCAGGAGTTTGAGGTTGCTGTGAGCTAGGCTGACGCCACGGCACTCTAGCCCAGGTAACAAAGTGAGACTTTGTCTCAAACAAAAAAGAAAAAAAAAAAAGAATGTTCCATTCTTAGCATGGGGGACTCAATAAATATTTACTGAGATAATGTTTGTTGCCTGGCGAGAACAGTGGACCAAGAGTAGTTAAAGCCAGCTGTCACTTCTGCCTCTGCCCCCAGTGACTTCCGTGGGTCCCGCACTCAATTCCTCTTTTTGGATCTCAGTTCATTCATCTATAAATTGATGACGTTAGCCCCAGGTAGTTTAAGGTCCCTCTATGCATTAGCAATCTTAAAGTTGGTATGATTTTTCAGGCCTGGAGTCCGACCTAAAATCCAGATCTTTGCTCAATCTTTAAAAATAGCCCAGCAGAGAACAAGTACTCTTCCAGCCCACTAACGACGACCTATAATCTGTTCAAATTACTAAGTGCATCAAATCTAGCTGAAAGATCGGCCGGCTGGAGAAATCTTATTTTCAAACTTACTTCCCACTGTTCTTATGCAAAGGTGTGGCAAAGAGAGAGAGAATGGAATTCTGGGAGAAAGTCGTCTTCATACATAAAAACCTGTGGAGATAGCGTCTCAGACAGACCTCAACGGGAGAGGGGATCCCCGTAAAAGAGAAGCTGGAAAACCGCGTCTTTACTCTCCGGTGAGTACAGTCCTCTGCAAACGTGTGCCAAAGAGAAAACCAGGATAGTGCTGCTTGGGCTTTCTCAGTATGAAGTGGGATATGAGGACAATGATGACTGAGCCAATAGAAATTAGGGGAAATTTACATGAAATGGAGTTCTTTGGATTTCTTGGGAGACAGATTCTCATTTAAATGGAATCATGGACATATATTCTGAGCTATTTAAGCTTTCCTGGCCAAGTTCAGGGTGAAAAAATAGAAGGGAGGACATAAAAAAAATCCTACAGAAAATCGTGTGATACATTTGTGTTAAGCCAGCTGTATTTTTTTTCCATTTTATTTATTTATTTATTTTTGAGACAGAGTCTTGCTCTGTTGCCTGGGCTAGAGTGTCGTGGCATCAGCCTTAGCTCACAGCAAACTCAAACTCGTGGGCTTAAGCAATCCTTCTGCCTCAGCCTCCCAAGTAGCTGGGACTACAGGCATGCACCACCATACCTGGCTAATTTTTTCTATATATTTTTAGTTGTCCAGCTAATTTATTTCTATTTTTAGTAGAGACGGGGTCCCCCTCTTGCTCAGGCTGGTGTTGAACTCCTGACCTTGAGCGATCCTCCTGCCTCAGCCTCCCAGAGTGCTAGGATTACAGGCGTGAGCCACCACGCCTGGCCTGAACCCTATTTCTTTAGGCTGGCTTGAAACTGTGACCTTAGGTTCAACACACACTTCGGCTGAGGCTAGCTTCATCTGAAAGGTGGGTCTTATATAACAATATGGAAATAAAAATATGCATGTCAAGGGCAAGGCTAAATCAGCAGTTTTATGATTCGTAAAAATATTTATAAAAAATAACTCATGTAAAGTATAATGTTCAATAAAAGCAGGAGCCTAGCATCAGCTTCTGACTTTTTAAGGTTTGGGAGAAGTCTCTTCTGTGCTAGAAATGACTGAGCTGGCAAAGGCCATTGGGTACAAATGGCTTAGTTTGGTTGGAGTTTTGGGAGGCTTAGAGTGGAAGGCTGTGGCCGGCCTGGGAAGGTAGGCAGCTCTTAAAGTTTAGACTTTGCCTTGAAGGCATTGGGAAGCCATTGAATGCTTTTAAGGTGGGAGGGATATTTAGAGAAATACATAAGAAGATTAAAAAGTTATCTGTTGATGTGGATTCTCCCGACCCCATAGCCTGGAGAACAACGTCAACCTCTTGGACTTGGTCTTGTTTTCTTGATCTCCCACTTTCAGTGACACCCACAGGCTGCCACATGGCCGTGAATCCATCCCTGGTCCATTTGCTCTCCCAGAGCTCTCAAATCCCCCAAACTTCTTCCCCATCTTCACTGCCAGCTTTTAGCTGAGTTTCCTACTGCGCTGGGGAAGCAATCAACCCCCAGCTTCTCCCAGACACATGCTCAGCTGGCCTGGCTGTGTCTGAGGTGAACCTTCTAATGGGGCACTGGATCCCAAGCCTCCATTGCTCCAGCAAGCTTCCCTTTTCCTCAGTTAATTTTTTTCTCCTCTTGATCCTCTCCAGATCGTACAAACATTCTATTAATTTTACCATTTAAAAATAACCTTTTGGCCTGGTGCAGTGGCTCACGCCTGTAATCCTAGCACTCCAGGAGGTCAAGGTGGCGGGATCACTGGAGCCCAGGAGTTTGAGGTTGCTGTGAGCTATGACGACGTCACTGCACTCCACCCAGGGTGAAAGAGTAAGACCGTCTCAAAAAACAAACAACATTTCTCTTGACCCTACTCCTCAACTTGCCTCCATTTTTGCTCTCCTTTTTGCAAAACTCCTTGATGTTATGGTACAGAGTGCGAGAAACACCGCCTTGAGGCCGAATGAGCCAAATTGTGAGTCTTTATTAGCTGGCCAGCGACTACCCTCTGTACCACCACAGACGGCTGCACAGAGAGCAGTCCAGAGCTGAAAAGGTGAGAAGACTTTATACCAATTTGGAGGGGGGCTACGTGACATTAAACATGACATAGTGGAAAAATAATTACATCATACATTCCACAGCCGCGGGGTCTGGGACCTGCCTCAGACCACCTGCCTGGCCTCGGGACCGATTGCAATCTTTGAGCAAGCAAGGTTACAGAAGCAGATAGCATCAGTTAAGGCAGGGAGCATTCTTTCTTGGGTGAGGCAAGTACAGTAAATTTTACTACAGACAGCTGGGGGGCTTACACGATCAGTTACAAGGTCATTGCTTACAGAGTACGGATTTTTCTATTAGGGTGAGGTTTACAAAGTACAAGCTTTTTACTCTATAGACAGGAATGAGTCTTGAAACAGCGTTTTCATAATAACTTTTCGTATTTTTGAGGCCTACTACATTGAAAGCATTCCAGGTTTCCAATTATCTCCTTATTTTTTTTTTCCTTGTAAATTTCTTACTGAAGTATAAAATCCTAAGATCACTAATGATCTCCAAGTTGCTCAGTCGTACGAGAAATCTCATCCTTTGCCAAAACCCAGAATATTTCCTCCAGAACCTTTGGTGCATGCAGCTTCCCCCGTCTGGGTTAGTTGGCACCTCCAGTCCTTGCAGTCGCTCAGCCTCAAGTCCTGGGGAGTCATCTTTAGGCTCCTCCTCCTGCTCTCCTGAGAGTGCAGGAAACCCTGTGTGTTCTACCTTCTTTTTTTTTTTTTTTTTTTTGAGGCAGAGTCTCACTCTGTTGCCCTGGCTAGAGTGAGTGCCGTGGCGTCAGCCTAGCTCACAGCAACCTCAGACTCCTGGGCTCAAGTGATCCTCCTGCCTCAGCCTCCCAGAGTGCTAGGATTATAGGCCAAAATTTGTATAGTTGTATTCTAGTTTGTAAACTGCATGAAGCCAGGGCTCTTTGGGTCATTGATTTATTCTAAATGAATAGGATTGTGTCCAACACATTACAGGTAGGAAATATTTGTTAAATGAGAACATTTCTTGAAATTATATTTTTACATATGTTCCATGCGGAACATGGGTACCTTGTGATTTTTATATCTATCTTTATGATTTCCAAAATGTTATGAGTATCATATAACTTTTTATTAAATCAGTAGCAAGTGAAGGAAAATAACTAGCTTAGGGCAGGCAGGGGAGACTAGGAGGACAGGAGACAGTTCTGGAAGGAACAGCAGAAGTCTGGGTTATGGACAGGCCTGATACAAAGTGGTGGGGATAAGAGGGGCCTGACAAATACGATGGGGTGGCTTGACTGGGTGAATCTCTAGTTGTGAAAGGAGATGAGGAAGGTCTCGCTCGGTTGACAGCATGGGGAGCACGAGCAGGTGAACTGTTCTGTAGGAGGTTGGAGCTGGAGGTAAGGTATGAGCTGGAGATGGCAGGAAAGTGGTAGCTGTGGGAAACAGCAATGAATTAATTCATTTTTGGAATTCACTGCATGTTAATCCTGCTTTACACAGATGCAGCTTGCTAGGAAGCTGCTGGAGATTCAGGTTTGGTGCCCGAGTACTGTCACCTCGTTGAGCCTTACCCTGCAACTGGGGTGTATCCTTCAAGGGGTCCAAAGGTGACCCTAAAGAGTATTAATTCATGCCCCGGGTGCTGGCTCATGCCTGTAATCCTTGCACGTTGGGAGGCTGAGGCAGGAGGATCGCTTGAGCCTAGGAGTTCGAGGTTGCTGTGAGCTATGATGACACCACTGCAGTCTAGCCAGGGCCACAGAGGGAGACCCTGTCTCTCTCTCTCTATATATATATAAAAGAGTAGTGATTCATGAAGGTTGTATTATTTAGGGCACAATGGAGTTTCATGGGAGATGGGCTTGTGTTAGAAAATTCAATCCTATGGAGTTATACAATTAGTTACTTGGCATCTTGGAGCCCTGTTCTGCATTTCCTGTCTAGGTTCTTGCTCTTTATTTCTACCACTTAAGCCACTCTCCACCGCTCCCCCCATTCTTCTCCAACTGTTAACCTTACAAGTCACTTTTTTAGAGACTTCTTCCTGTCCCCCTGCCCCTAGCCCATCAAAATGGTGTCTCCTCATGCCTCCTCCCATTGGTTTATCCATTCTATCAATACTTAAATTGCCTTAAAGGAGTTTACAGTCTGGACTTGCCTGCTGTCCAACAAGGCAGCCATGTGTGGCAATTTAAATCTTAATTAAAATCAAATTAAATTTAAAAGTTAAAAATCCCTCAGTGGTACTAGCAGCATTTCAAGTGCTCAGACAGTCACGTGTGGCTAGAGGCTATTGTGTCGCACGGCGCCCATACAGAATAACTCATCATCAGAGAAAGTTCTATCGGGCAGCACTGCGCAGGAGTGAAGGGAGACAGATAACTGCGCACGTCACACACGCAGATAAACACATCAAGGGAAATAAGGTAATCGTGCTGCCTAGAGAATTAAAATAGAGTGATAATAAAGAGAGAGACTGGTTGGCTACTTCAGAGAAGTGTCTGGGCAGGTGACGTTTAAGGAATGCTCAAAATAAAAAAGGAAAAAATGTGAAAATGGTGGGGAGGGGGGAGGAATGGGGAGCTGGACAGAGAACACAGCCAGGGGAAAGGCTCTAAGGTCAAGGTAAATTGGAAAGAAAACTCGCGTGGCTGGGGCTGGGTGGGCAGGCGGCCGGGCAGTAGGAGAAAAAGTTAGAGGTAGGTAGAGGGGTCAGATCACCAGGGTTTTGTAAATCTAAGAAGTTGGGAATTTTTTTTTTTTTCCAAGAGAGCTATTGGGAGAGTTATAATTGGGGGAGTGACATGGTCAGATTATATATTTACCATTTATCTCATTCTACCTGATTTTATTAGTTAGTTGCTTATTTAACTGCGTTTCTGCCCGATTGCACAATCCTGGATTTTTTTTTTTTACATCCTTAGTATATTGAGTCGGGACTCATTAGCCTCAATATGTTAGTAATAATTGGTAGAATCAAATTTAAATCGAAAAAAGTCTTCATCATTGACTGGGCTTTGGCCCAGTCTGAGTATAATAAAAACTAGTCATAAAATATTTTGCCTCCCAAATAAATAAAGCATGATTTAATTCTGTGTGAGCCATTTGAGAATTTATCTCCCTACCTTCAGTTTTTGAAATGGGATCAGTAGTGTCCCCTCCAAGCCTATAAAGGCAGAGAATAAGACGATCTAGCAAGTATCTAGAAAGGTGCTTATTTCTTGGTAGAACTCATATTGTCACATACTTGAATTCAAGAGTGTGAAGAATTTGGCATTGCAAAGCTGGACGGGCTCGTAAAGATCATGGTCCAACACTTTATTTTATGGAAAAGCATAATTTCAGCAAATAGCCTGTGAGACAGCCAGTGTGAAGGCTCAGTGACAGGAGGGAGCTTGTCACCGGAGTCCCCCGGGGGGGGGGGGGCTGGCTGAAGAACTCAAAGGGAACAGAGAGGAGTGAGCCATGTGTCGCCATCCTCTTTTATTTCACAAAAAGTCGAAAAGCTGAGTTTCATGTGGACTCCCTGGATTTTAAAATTTTGGCTATTAATTAAGAAATGAATTTTCAAACACTGCCACACAAAATGCTTCTGCAGGCCAAATATAGTCTTTGGGCCACGAGTTGGTAACATCAAGCTTCAGGTCTCTTCCAAGTGCCGAGGCTGTTGGAGTCGGGGGTGCCCACACCCAGGCAAGGCAGCATGGGGTCCGTGAACAGAGTGTGCCAGGACCACCCACTTCTCCACGAAGCCTGTTGGGCTACAGGAAGGTGGGAAGCAGATCGCCATTGCCCCCTCTGGAGTTAATGAAGTACTAGGCAGGCTTACTCATGTTTGTGTGGTTTAATGATTAAGAGCAGAGATCGAGAGCCAGAAGCCTGGAATCTAAGCTCCCTGAACCTCCCCAAGACTCAGCTTCCTCCTCCACAAATGGGGTTAATAACGGACGGCACATGCCTCTAGTGTTCTGTGAGGATTAAATGCCTGTGGATTCTTGGCAAAGAGCCTGCTGCATAGTAAATTCTCCAAATTCTCCAAAAACCTTAGCTAGTGTTACTAGTGTGTATTATAGGCTTCGTTTTTTTTTTAAGTTCTCCCTGTATAACCCCTTTCTTTGCTCATTATACCAATCCGTTGAGGGAGACAGCAAATATTTTTAGTGCTATTTTACAAATGAGGAAATTGAGGCTTGAAGGGTCAGTAACTCTCAGGGTTACCCAACTCTGTGAATGGCAGAGCTTGGATCTGAACCCAGTTCTGGTCCAGACTTCTGCATCTTGAAGCATTCTCTTGAAATTCCTCAGTAGGATGTAGTCTGAGTCATCGTGTCCGGTAGCATGAATGGTTGGGCACGGCGATTCACATTCTTTCTCGGTTCCTCTAGCTAATGGCAAACTTGGCAATATAACTGTTAATGACAGGGACTAACCACTGTGGCCACCAAGCAGGGAGAGCCCCACGTCCACCAGAGGGTAAGTTTACTTTCAGAGTCCAAGAGCAAGGCCTCTCTGCTATTGGAAGGCTGGAATTTGCCCTGGTGTGCTGCGCTTGGGCCACCCTGCTTATATCGGCCTCCGATTTCCCTTTTTGTTTCCTTCCTCATCTCCTGTGTCAGGACCAGGGGTTGGTTTGGAGGCTATGTGTGGAGAACAGGCTGGGAAATAAGAGGTTGTTTCTGAGGACAGCATTCTCTCTGTCCTTTGGAAGGCACAGAGCCCCAAAGTCCCTGTGTGTGGTCTGCTCTTATCTCCGGCACAGCGGCTCATGTGATTCGCCCAGTCAGGGAGAAAAGAGAAGTTGCAATCTGAGAATTGAGACCACATAACATCTTGTAGGGGAAAAACCGACCAGTGTGTCTGCTCATTCTTCCTTCAGGCTGACCCCAAAATGCACTCTCCCCTGGTCATCGTAAGCCTCATACTACTTCTAACAGGTAAGTTAAGTAGGTGTGCTGAGGGGTTTAGAAGCCTCTGGGCCGGGGGAGTGGAAAGGTAGGGGGTTGGTGGGGTGGAGGAAGATAGATGTTCTTTGGGCGTTGTTGGGTAGTTATTATTTATTTCATTTTTTTTTTTTTTTTGAGACAGTCTTGCTCTGTCGCCCTGGGTAGAGTGCAGTGGCAGCATCATAGCTCGCTGCAACTTCAAACTCTTGGGCTCCAGCGATCCTCCTGCCTCAGCCTCCTGAGTAGCTGGGACTACAGGCACACACCATGGCGCCCAACTGGTTTTCTATTTTTAGTAGAGACAGCATCTCCCTCTTGCTCAGGCTGGTCTCAAACTCCTGAGCTCAAGCAATCCTCCTGCTGTGGCCTGCCAGAGTGCTAGGATTACAGGTGTGAGCCTTTGCTCCTGGCCTTGGATGGTTATGAGTTAGTGAGCAGAGAACTAGGATGAAATTTTACTGCAAAGAAATTGTTTAGCTGCTGCAAATTGCAAAATCCATGGCTAAGTGAACAAAGTAAGATGCAGAACAGTGTGTCACGTGCTACCATTTATGTTTAAACAAAAAAGAGGTGTGTAGATGTGTACGCATAGGCACATGTATTTAAGAAATGGTAACCATGGTTACCATGGGGTGGGTCAAGGGATGGGGAGAGGAAGTGGGCATCAGAGGTAGAAGGGAGAGGTCGCCCTTCATTGTATTACTCTGTGCTTTTTTGATTATTTTAAAACCATGTTCAATTACTTTGTTTTAAAATATTTTAATTCAAAACATTCTATGAAATAAGGAAAAATTTTGCAATAGGCATATCCTAAATTTTAAAAACTAACCTCTGGAGGGTGGTATTATGGGGAAAGTTCATTATTATATATTTCTATTACTATAATCTAGTTATTAATATCATAGGATGCATTATATTCATAATCCCAAAGATGATATCAGTATTAGGCAAAATTAAATTATAAGAATTCTAGTGAGAAACATACTCTTATTTCATGTTGTAATGAGTGTTCTTTCCCAGAGCACTTACCAAACTCGTAGTCCAGTCCTAAATACGAGTAGTTAGGGAATCTCAGATTTCTTTTTCAGGCCACCTTGACTGCATTTGGCAGCAGGGTTTTTATGCCACTACCCCAGGAGATAGTTTTGTTTTTGGTTTTTTAAGTGGCATAATTTAGTACCTAATGGAATGTTCTCTGATTCTGTGGTTTCACCTGGGTAGGTGGGCCTTGCTCAGTTGCTGGGCTGTCATTGACTTATGAGAAGGGACCCTTACTTAGGCTGTTTTTGGACTGATTCTAAACCCATGATAAGCCTCAGTTCCTCCCGGGAGTATTATAAATCCATTGGCTAAAAATTGTCTTCTGAAGAGTTTACTGGACTTCCGCCTTCAAGCCAACAACGCTTTAAAAAAAAACATTAACTCTGCTTTTTGTGGGGGGACAGGGGAGGGTAGTGAGAAGGTGATTTCATTTGCAATGGTAGTTTTTAAAATTATAATGAAAATGAAAAATTTGAAATTTAAATACAATAGAATTTAAAAAAGAGAAAACATATTTCTGCTGATACAGTGAATCTGGGAGAGGAGACGGGTACTAGATTGGGAGGGAGACCTTTCACTGTATCCTCTTTGGTGATTCTTTAATTTTTAAAAGTCACATGCATGTCTTCCCTATTCAAAAATCAATAACAAGCAGATACCTGGCCAACACAGGGTGGAACACACATTCATGTGTTACTTGAATGCCATTAGGTTCAAACCTTTTGGAGAGCAATTTGCTCATATTCATGAAATGAGTGAAAATGTTCCTGCCTTTTATCCTGGCAATTTTTTTCTTAGAATTCTATCCTACTAGGAAGACTGAATACAGAAACGCTTTACGTAGAAAGATTTTGTGATGTTATTTACAATGGTAAAAATGAGCAACGTCTTGAACATCATACAGGATAATACATTGTTTTATCCACAAGTATATCCATTACACAATAATACTGATGAAAAATATGCTAACATTGAACAGTGTTTATAATAGTAAAATTTTAAATTCAAACTATAAAGTTGCACTTATAAAACAAAGAAATGGTACAAAGAAAAATAAATTAAAAAGTGAAAATAAGTTTTCAGAGAGAATATTGAGGCCTCATTTTCAGTTTCTCTTCTCTTTTCATTGCAGATGCTGCAGTCGCTAATGTACAAGTGAGAGGAGTGGCGGGTCGGGCTGTCACACTGCCCTGCATCTACTCGGTGGCTAGTAGAGCAGTCACGTCCATGTGCTGGGGCCGAGGGGCATGTCGTATATTTAGATGCTCAAATGAAATTGTCCGGACCGATGGGTCCCGTGTCACCTTTCAGAAGCACAATCGTTACGAGC
>RJWJ010000428.1:0-17066 GCA_004363605.1 Indri indri
AACGCATTCTACTAAGCGAAGTATCCCAAGAATGGAAAAACAAGCACCACATGTACTCACCATCAAATTGGTAGTAACTGAACAACACATAAGTGTACATATAAGAATGGCATCTATTGGATGTCGGGTAGGGAGGGAGGGGGAAGGGGAAGGGGGAGGGGCGAGGGGGAGGAGGGGACGGATATATGCATACACAAAGAGTGCAATGCGCACCATCTGAGAGATGGACGCACTTGGGACTGGGACTTGGGGAGAAGGGGGGGGCAAGGGCAACATACGTAACCTAAACATCTGTACCCCTATAATAACAAACAATAAAAAAAAGAAAGAAAGAGTATCAATATATTTTCTGCCATTTGCATCCTTCATGTGGAACCAAGGAGAGCGACATCTGTTATAAAAAAACGCTGTGATATATCTGTGTTTTTGGCTCCTCCAGGTCAGAGGAACAAACCATGAAACTCAAAAAAAGTTGAGATTAGACAGATCCCAATATTTATGTAGAAATTGAAAGAGTCTTGTTCATATAAGTAAATATTTTAAGGAAATAAAAATTATCCCTCTATTCCTCATTTCATATTGCAACAAATCAAAATGTACTCCTTCCTGCCCCCAAAAAAGGCAGTTTATAAATCAAAACTGACTGAAATACACTAGGGGTTGCTCAGCAAGCTCTATCCTTTTAAGTAAAACTGATCTTCTACAAAAAAAATATAAGATTTTCTTAACACCAATTATTGAGAAACTTACCCAGATTTTATCTCTTCTTTTTCTACCTGCTTCTAGAAAGTGGCAGAAATATCAGATTGTCACACAGTCCCACACATAGGCAAGTGTTCAATTATTTTTTATTTAATTTATGCTTATTATTTAATTCTACCTGTCCTCCTTTCATGAAATAAATTTTGAAAAATCTAATAGGATTAAGAAAAGGCTAACTTCTTAAATACTAAAATGATATGTACTGACAAAGCGAAAGTATACAATAACTTGTATTAAATGTCATGAGCACACTTTCTATTGACTTTAATTATGTCTAAATTGATATTTTTAATTTTGATTCTTTGAGCATCTTAAATTTTTTTCCAGTTTATGCTATCTCTAAATTATTATTTTTATTTCAGAATATTACAGGGGTACAAATGTTTTGGTTACATGGATTGCTTTTGTACTGCTTGAGTCAAAGTTGTAAGTGTGCATATCACCCGGTCAGTGTGTGTTGTATCCATTAGGTGTGATTTCACCCATCTCCCCCCTCCCCCTTCAGGATTTCTGTTGAATTTTACTTCCATCTGTACACAAGAGTGCTGATTGATTAGTTCCAATTTAATAGTTAGTGTATGTGGTGTTTGTTTTTCCAGTCTTCCATACTTCACTTATGAGGATGGTCTCCAGTTCCGTCCAGATTGTTGCAAAAGGTACTAATTCATTTTTTATGGCTGAATAGTACTCCATGGTATACATATGGCACATTTTATTAATGCACTCATGAATTGATGGGCACTTCGGTTGATGCCACATCTTTGCAATTGTGAATTGTGCTGTAATAAACATTCTAGTGCAAGTGTCTTTTTGATTAAATCACTTTTTTTCCTTTGGGTAAATACCCGGTAATGGGATTGCTGGATCAAATGGTAGGCCTACTTTTTGTTCTTTGAGGAATCTCCATACTATTTTCCATAGAGTGTGCACTAGTTTGCAGTCCCATAAACAATGTATAAGTTTTCCTTTCTCTCTGCATCCACACCAGCATCTAACGTTTTGTGACTTTTTGCTAAAAGCCATTCTCACCGGGGTGTGGTGATATCTCATTGTGGTCTTGATTTGCATTTCTCTGATGATTAGTGACATTGAGCATTTTTTCATATGTTTATTGGCAATTAGTCTATCTGTTTTTTAAAAAAGCTTCTGTCCATGTCTTTGTCCAATTTTTAATGGGGTTTGATTTTTTTCTTGCTGATTTGCTTGAGTTCTTTGTAGATTCTGGTTATTAGCCCCTTATTGGATGTTAGCATGTGAATATTTTTCCCCATTCTGTAGGTTGTCTATTTGCTCTGATTGTTTACTTGGCTGTGCAGAAGCCTTTTAATTTAATCAAGTCTGATTTATTTATTTTTGTTGTAGCTGTGTTTGTCCTTGGGGTCTTCTTCATAAATTATTTGCCTAGGCTGTTATCTAGAAGAGTTTTCCCAACATTTTCTTGTAGAATTCTTATAGTTTCATGTCTTAGATTTAAGTCTGTTATCCATCTTGAGTTAATTTTTGTGAGTGGTGAGAGATATGGATCCTGTTTAAATCTTCTACATGTGGCTATCCAATTTTCCCAGAATCATTTATTGACTAGGGCTTCTTTTCCCCATTGTATATTGCTGTCTACTTTTCAAAGATCAGTTGGCTATTGGTGGATGGTTTTATGTCTGGGTTCTCCATTCTGTTCCACTGGTCTATGTCTCTATTTTTGTGCCAGTACCATACTGTTTTGGTTACTATAGCCTTGTAGTATAGCTTAAAGTCTGGTAAAGTGATGCCTCCAGATTTCTTCCTTTTGCTTAAGGTTGCTTTGGCTATTTGGGCTTTTCTCTGGTTCCAAAAGAAGCATAGAATAATTTTTTCTAGATTTGCAAAAAATGACATTGGTATGTTGATGGGGATTGCATTGAATCTGTAAATCAGTTTGGGTAGTATGGACATTTTAACAATGTTGATTCTGCCAATCCATGAACATGGTATGTTTTTCCATTTGTTTACATTGTCTGCAATTTCCTTCCTCAGTGATTCTAGTTCTCTTTGTAGAGCTCTTTTACTTCCTTGGTTAAATATATATATATTTTTTGTGGCTACTGTGAAAGATATTGAGTCTTTGGTTCTCAGCTTGACTGTTGTTGGTGTATAGGAATGCTACTTATTTGTGTATATTGACTTTGTAGCCTGAGACTTTGCTGAATTTATCAATACCAGGAGTCCCCTGGTGGAATCTAGATATAAGATAATATGATCAGCAAAGAGCGATAGTTTGACCTCCTCTTTCCCCATTTGTATGCCCTTAATTTCCTTCTCTTGCCTGATTGCTGTGCCTAGGACTTCCAGCACTGTGTTGAATAGAAGTGGTGACAGTGGCATCATTGTCTTGTTCCAGTTCTGAGTGGGAATGCTTTGAACTTTCCCCATGCAGTATGATGTTGGCTGTGGGTTTGTCATATATGGTTTTTATAATTTTTAGATATGTTCCATCTATGCCTATTTTGTTAAGAGTTTTTATCATAAAAGGGTGCTGAATTTTGTTGAATGCTTTTTCTGCATGTATTGAGATCATATGATCCTTGTTTTTTCTTTTGTTTATGTGCTGAATCACGTTTATGCATTTATGTTTGTCGAAGCATCCTTGGGATAAAACCCATTTGGTCATGGTGGATTGTTTTTTTGATATGCTGCTAGATTCAGTTTGCTAGAATTTTACTGAAGATTTTTGCATATATTTTCATAAGGGATATTGGTCTATAGTTTTCTTTTTTTCCTGTGTCTTTTTCTGGCTTTGGTATCAAGGGGACACTGGCTTTGTAGAATGAGTTGGGAAGGATTCCTTCCTTTTTGATGTTATTAAATAATTTCTGCAGTATAGGCAACAATTCTTTCTAGGTCTGATAACATTTGGCTGTGACATCATCTGGTTTGGGATATTTTTTGTCAGAAGATTTTTTCATTGCTGCTTCATTTTCATTGCTTGTAATTGGGCTGTTCAGGAGTTCTATTTCTTTCTGACTGAGTCTTGGGAGGTTGTGTGCTTCCAGGAATTTTTCCATTTCCTCACCGTTTTTCAGCTTATGTGCATAAAGATTTTTATAGGATTCACAGATGTTATTTTGTATTTCTTTTGTATTGTTGTAATATCTCCATTTTCATTTGTACTTGAGTTTATTTGGATTGTTTCTTTTCTATTTCTGGTTAATCTAGCAAGAGGTCTGTCAATTTTGTATATCTTTTAAAAGAACCAAATTTTTGTTTCATTAATCTTCTATATATATTTTTTTGTATTCAATTTCATTTAGTTCTGCTCTGACCTTAATTATTTCTTTTCTTCTGCTGGGTTTGGGTTTGGTTTGCTCTTCTTTTTCTAGGTCCTTGAGATGATTCATTAGATTTTTGATTTGTGATTTTTTTGTCCTTTGATGTAATTATTTAAGGCTATGAATTTTCCCCTTAGACTGCTTTTGCCAAATCCCCCATATTTTGATAACTTGTGTTCCTTTTGTCATTTAGTTTGAGGACTCTTTTGATTTCTACCTTAATTTCACCTTGAAGCAATAATTGTCCAAGTAGTAGGTTGTTTAATTTCCTAGACTTTGTGTAGAATTGAGTGTTTCTGTTGGAGCTGATTTCTAATTTTATTCCATTATGGTCTGAGAAGATACATAGTATAATTTCTATTTTTTTAATTTCTTGAGACATGTTTTGTGTCCTAAGATGTGATTAATCTTAGAGAATGTTCCATGTGCTGATGAGAAGAATGTATATTCAGTAGTTTTTGGGTAGAATGTTCTATAAATGTCTGTCAGACCCATTTGCTCTGGAGTCCCATTTAAGTCCAATGTTTCTTTCTTTATTTTCTGCTTGGAGGATCTGTCTAGTTCTCTCAGTGGGGTGTTGAAGTCCCCAGCAATTATGATGCTGCTGTTTATCACTTTTTTTTTTACATCTAGTAGGGTTTACTTTATGAATCTGGGTGCTCCTGTGTTAGGTGCATATTTAGGATTGTTTATGTCTTCTTGACACATTGTTCCCTTTATCGTTATACAATGATCATCTTTGTCTTTTTTTTCTTTTTTCGATTTGAAGTCTGTGTTATCTGATTGAGAATAGCTATAACTGTTTTTTTTTTTTCCATTTGCATGGAATATTATTTTCCATTCCTTCACCTTGAGTCTGAATGAGTCCTTGTGAGTTAGACATGTTTCCTGGAGACAGCAGATACTTGGCTTTTATTTTTTTATCCATTCGGCTAGGCTATGTCTCTTGAGTGGGGAATTCAAGCCATTCATGTTTATTGAAAGAATTGATATGTGGGATGCATTTCTGTTCATCCTATTGGGTAGAACCTTATTGGTTTTTTTTTTTTTTACCTCTTGAACCATTATTTTATGTAGGCTCTGAGCTTTAGCTTTTGGGTAATGTTACACTGTTGGGTTTCCACTGTGTATAATTCTGATTTGAGTACTTCCTGCAGGGCAGGTATGATCTTGCCAAATTTCCTCAATGTTTGCTTGTCTGGAAAAGTCTTTATTTGTCCCTTAAGAAACTTAGTTTTGCAGGATACAAAATTCTAGGCTGGCTATTATTCTGTTTAAGAACTCTGAATATGGGTCTCCAATCCCTTCTGGCTTGGAAGGTCTCACTCAGTTGACAACTCTGATATTAGCCTGATGGGTTTTCCTTTGTAAGTTTCCTGATGTTTTTGCACAGTAGTTCCTCCTTTGTTTTACCTTGGCTACTCTGATGACTGTGTGTTGTGGTGATTGCCTCTTCGCAGTGAGTCTCTAAGGTGTTCGTTGAACTTCTTGTACCTAGATATCTAAATTTCTAGCAAGAACAGGAAATTTTTCCTCAATCATTCCCTCCAATAGGTTTTCCTATCCTTGTGTGTTTTCTTCTTCACCCTCAGGGATGCTTATAATTCTTATGTTGGGCCTTTACATAATCCTATGTTTCTTATAGGCTTTGTTCCTTCTTCTTAATTCTGTTATCTTTGGCTTGTTTAATTCAAAGTTGTTTTTCAAGCTCTGAGATTCTTTCTTCTGCCTGATCTAGTCTATTCTTAAGACTTTTCATCATGTTTTGTATTTCCTTCAATGAATTTTTCATTTCCAGAAGTTCTGTTTGATTTTTTTTTAAATAATTCACTTTCTTTAGTGAATTTTTCATTCATTTCCTGAATATTTTTTTGTGGTTTCTTTGTGTTGGTTTTCCATTTTCTCTTGTATTTTATTGAGCTTATTTATAATCCATATTTGGAATTCTTTATCTGTCATTTCAATATTCTGATTTTGGTTGATATTCATTGCTAGAGAGCTGGTGTTCCCTTTTGGGGGTGACCTTTTGCTCTGATTCTTCTTATTTCTGTAGTTCTTTAGTTGATTCCTTCTCATTTGGAGCAGCTGTTGCTTCTTATTTTTGGATTTTCTTTTGTTGAGATAGGGCTTTTTCCGCTTGCCTCACTCGCTTGGGTATTTTTGTAGCATATGTTGGGTAAGAACATTTGTGGGTGCTTTGATGGCGATCTAAGGTTTTGGAGGGATGCCTTGGTTATAGATATCCATGGTGTGGTGGTTTTCTCAATTGCTAGTTGTTCATAAGCTGTAGGAACGGTGAACTATGTGAGTGGGCAGATTCCCTCTTTCTCTTTGATGAGGGGGGATGGAGGTCTTTGAAATCCTTTCCCTTTCCCCAGCCCTGTGGTCTTTTTAACCATTTGAATTGTAATGGCATGCCCAGTTTAACCACTGAGCCAGTATTTTGTGCTTGTGGGTGAGAATCAACCGTACCCTGTCTGAGTCAGTAAATGCTGTAAAGGGCATGCAAATTGACCAAATTGTCAGTAGGTGGTGCTTGCTGGAAGGAACAAGCTGCAATGTTGTTTTTGTGTCCTGTGGCCAATTCTAGTCCCTCAGGAAAAGCACTCAAATGCCTCAAGTGGTGGGTGGGGCCCTGGAACTTTAGGTGTGTCCTTATTCTCTGCCACAGCAGAGGTGGGTAGGGGAGTGGGGCTGGGCGAGGCTGGGTTGGGTGATCTTGCCCTCATACTCCACCAAAGCTGGCAAGGTATCTGGTTCAGCAGGGGTCAAAGGACTGCTCCTAGCTTCTGGGCAAAGCCTCCAGGGAGTGGCTGACATGGCCCCACCCAACTGGAAAGTCTGTTTATGGAGGCAGCGTATCTGAGATTCACAATCTGGCAGTCTGGGGTGGACCTTGCTCCTTTCCCCGCCTGCCCTGTTTTGAGGTTTTTTTCCTGTGTCTGCCAGCAGGCAGGAGCTCAGCGAGCTCCCTGATGATTGTGATGCTGGCCAGGAGGTTCCCTGCCCAGGATGCTGGCCTGAGTTGAGAGCATGGTCCTCTTGTGATGGGAGGGATGCCCCACCAGCGTGCTGCACCTAGGACCCACATTGCAGTCTACCCCCTGATCTGTCCATGTGAACTCCCTTGTCTCTCAGACTAATTCCCAAATCTCCCCTCTGTTCTCCGGAGCAATGCGATTGAGACCTGGGCATATGGGATCTTGCCTGCAGGTCTTTCCCTGAGTCCCCAAAGATCAATCCCTAACCATGCCAGGGAGAAGTGTGCTGGCCCTGAGTTTCCCACAGGGTGCCCAAGCAGATTCAATGTCTCTGTCTCTGGGTGTGCCCTGCTCTGATGGAGTCGCCGGGCAGGTAGTGCCAGGGAGGGCAGGTGGGCAGGGAGCTCACAGTTCGAGCACCCCTCAGTCTGCTGCAGGACCCCAAGAGGAAAGGTTTGATTTCTACTCTCTGTTGAAGCCTCAGTGTGGTGGCTCAATTGTCTCTCTCTGCAGCCATGGATGGGGGAGGGGAAGGGGAGGATAAAAAGTCTGAATGGAGGAAAGCTAGCACCCTGGTCATGTCCGTGCCTCACTCTAGGAGGCCACACACCCAGAATGCTCAGGCACTGGAGTCATGCAAATGACCTGGGATTCACTGGAGCCTGTGGCTCCTGCAGTCTGGGCTAGAGTTGCGAAATGTCTGTGTGGAAACCAGTAAGACGAAAGCTGAAGAGTTGGAGCCCCCAGGGGAGGACAAAGATGCATGCAGTAGATAGAGAAGCAATATGGCGCTTGCCATCCCGGCTTGGGTCTGTGGATATAGGAGGCTCCCCATGGGGGCTGGGAGCCTGGTGCCCTGTCCACAGGAGGTTCCAAGTTCACTGGCAGCAGCAGCCTCTGTGCTTATGTGTGCAGAAAGTCTCCCCAGAAGCTCAGGAACCTGCTGACTATCAGAGATGTGAGGGGAAGGAGGGAGAAACAAACTGCTCCACCTGCCCTTCTCACTGGACTCCAAGCCTTTTGGGGGTTGATCTCTGCTGATACCTTGCTCCTTCCTGTTATGCTCTGCAGCTTCTTCCCGTGCAGTCTCCTGAGGGTTCTGGCACCCTTCCCTAAGATCACACCCAGTCTCTGTTTGTCTGTTCATTTTTTCTTTTTAATCTGAAACTTTTCCTTCTTACTGAGATGCTTTGGCAGCTGGTGTCTCTGGCCAGCCCTCTTTCTTCCCCTCTGCTATCTCTAAATTAATGTCCATGAATTACAAAAGCTTCTTAGTGACTACAGAACTGATAAATAACAATTTTCCTTAGTACCATTCTCCACTAAACAGCTATTCAGAGTTTCAACTGATGTTTCATTTTGGGGACTAAGGTTAGGAATATGTTCTGATTGTTCTGAGAAAAAATGGCAGCACAGTGGAAATCAAAGAACTAAATAATGAACCCATTTTGGGAAATGGGACAAGTTGCCTTTTATTAATATTACAATTTAAAAGAAAATCAATAAAAATAGCTAAGAACAGGCAAAGGAAATAAGCATCAGATTCAACGTGACACAAGAGGTACAGCAAACCCCTTGGAAAAGTGGAATGATAGAGGAGAACATCTGGACCCTTTGCGTAAAAGACACACTTGCTTTTCGCAAAACAACAACAAAAACTTACCTGATTCTGTATTGTTCCTGCTCTTCAGGCTATTTATCAGTGTAAATTACCAGGGCAGTCCTAGTTCAGCAGCATATGGAGGGACACATAGAAATAAAATCTGGAATCTCTGACAGTGAAAAATGATGGATTAAATTAAAAAATGGACTTTCGAAAGTTTTTTAGAATAGCACGTCAGTAGCATGTCACTTCTTTATTCAGCTTAGTTCAAAATCAAGCAGTTTCTCACTATTTTTTTACATGTTTTTCATTTATGTTTTTGACAGGTGTTGAACACCTACTATGTGTCAGATGCAGTTGAATGAACTTTGGAAACATATATAAACAAAGGTCCATTCCTTCCTAATACACACTCACTTGGAGAGTAGTCCCAGTTGTGAATGCCAGGACAGAATGAATTAAAAAATCTAGTATGGAAATGGGAATGCTGGTATATGAATCTACAGAAATAGGGGAGTTTTTAAGATTAAAGAATTAAATTATTTTTGATTTACATTTACATTCCTAAGGAAAATTACAGAATGATAATCTTGACTCATTTAGGCATTATGAAAATTCCTATAATGTATATTGTTCTTTGTAAATCTGCATTTATTCATTCATTCAACAATTTATAACCCTAGTGCCTGGTACTAGGCCATCGATGAATGAAACTGTCGTTTACAATGATTTGGCAGCATCTCTGAAATAAAAAGAATAAGCCTTTTTTTGTGTGTTTTAATGTTTATATTTAAGTATTTTTACATATAGATTTGAGGATATAATTTGTCAGGACTATTCATTACTGGGCTTGGTCCTATAGATACCAAGAGGCAAAGGATGAGGATCAGGTTCCCAGGCCCTTTTGGTCTAACCATCAGATGTATTCTTTAAAGACAATGTATGCAAACAATGAAACTTGGATATATCTGCTCTTCGAGAAATAATGGATTGTAGAGAATTATAAAATTATATTTGTTTTTTAAAAGTACAGAGATTTTTGTTTCCCTATGTCAGTGATGAATAACATTTGACTTCTGTACATTTATAGAATATAACATTTTAGTTATCCTAATACTTCTTTTCTCTCTTTATTACTTGAGCTCAACTCCTCAGAGACTCATTTTCTATTTCCTGATATATCTAGGGTATTATCTGTTTAGGTCTGCTTAGCTCATTTATTCAGAGCTAATGAGAACAAAGTTTTAGCTCTGATACCCAAAGGGATATGTGGTTATGGACTGCATATTTGCCATCTCAGCTCTTAGCCATAATGGTGAATTGGTCTTAGCAGCAATCATACCATTGCCCTGATAAAACTCATTTTATTGCTAAAAATGTACTTTATACAATTACATGATTTTATTTATTTATTCAATCACTAATAAAGGCATGATGAATGATTTTATTGTGAGAATCATTAATGCAGATTTTAGTATATCTCATTAAATTCTTTGATAGCTTCCAATATTTGCAATACATTGTCAGATTCTGGAACTTAGGAATACTCTAGTGTTGGCAAAAATGAGAAAAAATAAATAACTTGGAAAAATAGCAGCAGATAATAAAATAGCAAAACTGTATTTAGTTGGAAAGCCAAGGCCTGATTATAATATTTTCAGTTGACGATTCACAGTAAAATTGTAAGCAAAGTCAAATCTGCATAATATATAGATTACAGAGACAATGCAAAGCTTTGATTGGTTGTAGATTTAGTAAGTGGCATAATGCGTAGTATATGAACTGTTTAATTACTATTTTCCAAAGGGAAAACTTAATTAATGAGCCCAGGAATCAATTGATTATGAAGAACCAAACTTTTCAAATATAGATAGCAAAAGACTTCTTTAGTTTAATCTTCAGTTTCTTTAATTTGTAATGCCTGGGTAGATTGGTTCAGGATGGGCACATTGCTTGCTATTTTTAGTCCTATTTTTGTATGTGTGTTAATAGATGAACAGAAAGGTTAGGTTTTGCCAGAATGAAAAATTAAGTAGTGGAACAGGACAAAAAACTGTTCACAAGCTCCAAATTCATTTCTGAATGCTAGTCCTTTAAGGCTAGTTGCCTTTCTAGATCCTCAGTAAACCTATATTTTATCACTTGGTTTTACTCACCCAAGTAAAGCAGGAGCCTGCTGGCCTAGAAAAATAAATATACAAATAATCAAATTTTATTGCTGAAGATAAAGTTTTCACTTTAGTTTTCAAAGGTGCTGAGCAAGAAACCACACACACACACACACACACACACACACACACACACACACACACATTGTTTTCCACAGGAAATATTGATCAATAAGCAGACTATTTAAATTCCACCCCCACCTGGATGGAGGTATAACTAAGTAAAAATTGTATATATTTAAGGTAGACAATGTGATGTTTTGATATACATATGCATTGCAAAATCATGGCCATTATCAAATTAATTAACATATCCACCATCTCACATAGTTACCATTTTTTTGAATGTGTGTAGTGAGAGTACTTAAGGTCTACTCTCTTAGCAAATTTTAGCTATACAATATATTATTATTAACTGTAGACACTATGCTGTATATTAGATCTCCAGGACTTATTTATTTTATAACAAAAAGTTTATATACTTTGACCAACCTCTCCCATTTCCCTCAACCTCCAACCCCTAGTAACTATCCTTCTATTCTCTATTTCTGTGAGTTTGACTTTTTTAGATTACACATATAAGTGATATCATGCAGCATTTGTCTTTCTGTGTCTGGGTTACTTCACTTAACATGATGTCCTCCAGTTTCATCCATGTCATCACTGTCTTAAGGCTAAATAATACTTCACTGTGTGTATACACACACATACACATACCATGTTTTCTTTATCTATTCATCCACTGACAGATATTTAGGTAGTTTCCATATTGGCAATTACAAATAATACTGCAATGAACATAGGAGTTTAGATAGCTCATTGAGATAGTGATTTTATTTCCTTTGGATATATAGCCAGAAGTAAGATTGATGGACCATATTATAGTTCTATTTTTATTTTTTTTGAGGAACCTGCATGTTGTTTTCCACAATGGCTGTACAAATTTATATTTCTACCAACAATGTATAAGGGTTTCTTTTCTCCAGATCCTCACCAAAACTTATCTTTTGACTTTTTGGAGATAGCCATCCTAACAGGTATGAGGTGATATCTCATTGTGGTTTTGATTCATTAATACATTTCTCTGATGATTATTGACATTGTGCACCTTTTCATATACCTGTTGACAATTTGTATGTCTTTTTTGGAAAAATATCTATTCAGGTCCTTTGCCTATTTGCTAATCTGGTTATATGGGTTTTGCTGTTGAATTTTGTGATTTCTATGTATTTTGGATATTAACCTTTTATTACATATAGGGTTTGTGAATATTTTCTTTGTAGCTTGCCTTTTCATTTTGTTGATTGTTACCTTTGCTGAGCAGAAATATTTTAGTTTGATAATAGTCCTACCTTTTATTTTTGCTGTTTTTCCCTGTGCTTTTGGTGTCAAATTTAAAAAAAATCATTGCCAAAACCAATGTAATAGCGATTTTCCCCTATGATTTTCTTTTTTTCCCAATTTTATGGTATAAGGTTTTACATTTCAGTCTTTAATCCATTTTGAGTTGATTTTATGTATGGTGTAAGATCCAATTTCATTTTTCTGTATGTGGATATCCAGTTTTCCTAAGTCCGTTTATTGAAGATAATATCCTTTCCCCATTGTGTATTTTTGGCACATTTATACATGATTAGTTGACCATATATGTGTGGGTTTATTTCTGGGCTATCTATTCTGTTCCATTGATTTATGTGTCTGTTTTTATGCCAGTATCATAATGCTTTGACTACTATAATTTTGTAATATAATTTGAAACCACCAGGATGATGACTCTAACTTTGTTCTTTTTGCTCAAGATTGCTATAGCTATTCAGGGTCTTTTGTTATTCCATACAAATTTTAGGATTGTTTTTCTATTTCTGTGAAGAATAGTGTTGGAATTTTGATAGGAATTGCATTGAATCTATAGATCACTTGGGTACTGTGGACATTCTGACAATATTAATTTTTCTGATCCATACACACAGAATATCTTTTCATTTATTTGTGTCTTTTTCAATTTCTTTTATAAATATTTTATATTTTTCAGTGTGCAGATTTTTTACCCCTTTGGTTTAATGTATTCCTGTTTTATTCTTTTTGATGCTATTTAAGTGGGATTGTTTTCTTAATTTCTTCTTTGGGTAGTTTGTTGCACTGTGGCAATGGAACTGATTTTCATATGCTGATTTTGAATCCTTCAGCATTACTTAATTTGTTTATTCTGACAGTTTTCAGTGGAAATTTCAGTGTTTTATATGTAAGATGATGTAACTTCCAAACAGAGTGCTATAGTCTGAATGTTTTTGTCCTTTCAAAACTCATATGTTAAAATCCACACTCCAACATGATGGGATGGGAAGTGGGGCCTTTAAGAGCTGATTAGATCATGGAGGCAGAGCCATCATGAATGGGATTAATGCTCTCATAAAACAGTCCCTAGAGAGACTCCTCACCCCTTCCACCATGTGAAGATACAATCAGAAGGTGCCATCTGTGAGGAAACTGGGCCTCAGCAGATACTGAATATGCCTTGATCTTGGATTTTCCTATCTCCACAACTATGTAAAATAAATTTCTATTGTTTATAAGCTACCCAATTTATAGTATTTTGTTATAACAGCCCAAATGGACTAAGACAGAGAGATAATTTTATTTTTTCTTTTCTGAATTGGATGCCTTTATTTATTTTTCTTATCTAATTGTTCTGGCTAGAATTTCCAGTGCCATGTTGAATAGAAATGGCAGAATGGGCACTCTTGTTTTGTTCCTGTTCTTAGAAGAAAAGCTTTCAGCTTTTACCGTTGAGTATGATGTAAGCTGGGAATGTGCTGTAAATGGCCTTTCTTGTAGTGAGGTGCATTACTTCTATAAATGATTGGTTGAGAGTTTATATCATGAAAAGATGTTGAATTATTTCAAATGCTATATCTGCATCTATTGAGATGATAATATGATTTTTATTATTCATTCCATTAATGTGATATATCATATTTAGAGATTTGCAAATGTTGAACCGTCCTTGCATTTCAGGGGTAAATCGCCCTTGATTATGGTATATTATCCTTTAATATGCTGTTCAATTTAGTTTGCCCATATTTTATTGAGGATTTTTGCATCTAGGTTCATCAGGGATGTTGGCCTATAATTTTCTTTTCTCGTAGGGTCCTTGACTGTCTTTAATATCAAGGTAATGCTGGCCTCAGAAAGTAAATTTGGAAGTGTTCCCTTCTCTTCTGGAGAGAAGTATTGATATTAATATTGGAGAAGTATTGATATTAATTCTTTAAAATCATATATTGCAGGCTTCACTAGTGAAGCTGTCAGATCTTGGACTTTTCTTTTTTGCAAGTTTTTTGATTACAGATTTAGTCTCCTTACTCCTTATTGGTCTGCTCAGGTTTTCTCTTTCTTCATGTTTCTTTATATTTTCAGGAATTTATCCATTTCTTCTCGCCTATCCAATGTGTTGGCATATAATTGTTCATAGTAGTCTCTTATAATTCTTTGTATTTCTGTCGTATTGGTTGTAATGTCTCCTCTTTGGTTTGTGATTTTATTTCTTTGCATTGTCTCTCTTATTATTTAGTCTGGCTAAAGGTTTGTCGATTGGTTTATCTTTATAAAAAGCCAACTTTTAGTGTCATTGATCTTTTCTATTGTTTTCTAGTGTCAATTTATTTCTGGTCTGTATTATTTTTTCTTTCTAGAAACTTTGGGCTTAGTTTGTTTTTCTTTTTCTGCTTCCTGGTGGTGTAACGTTATGTTGTTTATTTGATAGCTTTCTTTTTTCTTTATGTAGGCGTTTATCCCTATAAACTTTCCTTTTAACTTCTTTTTCTGCATCTCATAAGTTCTGTTATGTTGTGTTTCCATTTTCTTTTGTCTCAAGATATTTTTTAAATTTCTCTTTTTATTTTTTGATCCATTGGTTGTTCATGAGCATGTTGATTTCCACACATTTGTGATTTTTTCTGTTTTATTCTTGTTATTGACTTCTACTTGCAGAACATTGTGGTTGGAAAAGAAAATTAACATTTCAGCCCTCTTGAATGTGTGAAGACTTGTTTTGTAGCCCAACATAAGATCCCAGGGGCTCGCTCTCTTTCTGCCGCCACCTTGGTTCTGCGTTCCTTGCACAAAATGCCGGGTGAAGCCACAGAAACCGTCCCTGCTACAGAGTAGGAGTTGCCACAGCCTCAGGCTGAGACAGGATCTGGAACAGAATCTGACAGTGATGAATTAGTACCAGAGCTCAAGGAACAAGATTCTACACAAGCAACCACACAACAAGCACAACAGAAGCTGGCAACAGAAGCTGAAATCGATGAAGAACCAGTCAGTAAAGCAAAACAGAGTCGGAGTGAAAAGAAGGCTCGCAAGACTGTGTCCAAACTGGGCCTTCGACAGGTTACAGGGGTTATTAGAGTCACTATCCGGAAATCTAAGAATATCCTTTTTGTCATCACAAAACCAGAAGTCTACAAGAGCACAGCTTCAGATACCTACACAGTTTTTGGGGAAGCCAAGATCGAGTATTTATCTCAGCAGCCACAGGTAGCAGCTGCTGAGAAATTCAAAGTTCAAGGTGAAGCTGTTTCAAACATTCAAGAAAGCACACAGACTCCAACTGTACAAGAGGAAAGTGAAGAGGAATAGGTTGATGAAATAGGTGTGGAAGTTAAAGACATAGAATTGGTCATGTCACAGGGACATGTGTCAAGAGCAAAGGCAGTCTGAGCCTTGAAGAACAGCAGTAATGATATTGTAAATGCTATTATGGAATCAACAATGTAACCATCTGAAAACAAGGACTTTTTTTGGTGTTTCAAAAGAGTTACTGCAGCTTGGTTTGAAATTTATACTGTTTCTATCATTAATAAGGTTATGGCTTCTTGTTGGATGCAAAAAAAAAAAGATCCTGGGGAATGTTTTGTGTGTGCTTGAAAAGAATTTGTATTTTGCTGCTGTTGGACGGAATTTTCTGTATATATCTGTAAGGTCCAATTGGTCTAAAATGTAGTTCAATTCTAATGTTTATTTCCTGATTTTATATCTGGCTGGTTTATCCATTGTTGAAAGTATTGTATTGCTGTTCATTTCTCCTTTTAGATCTGGTAATATCTGATTTGTATATTTAGGTGCTCTCATATTGGGCACATATTTATTTACAATTGTGTTATCCTTCTGATAAATTTACTCCGTTATTCTTATATAATGACCTTCTTTATGACTTGTTACAGTTTTTCATTTAAAGTATATCTTGTCTAACTACCCCTGCTCTTTTTCAGTTCCATTTGCATAAAATAGCTTTTACTATCTCTTCGCTTTCAGTCTAGATGTTTCTTTAAAGCCGGAGTGGGTCTCTTATAGGCAGCATTAGTCTTCTAATCTGCTTAATCTGCTTCTTTTTTAATCCATTATGCCACTCTTTGTCTTTTGAGAATTCGATCTAAATACATTTATAGTAATTATTTGTAGATAAAAACTTGCCATTTTATTCATTGTTGTATGTCTGTGTTGCATATCCTTTGTTCCTTTTATTCTCCCTTGCTGTCTTCCTTTCTGATTTGATTATTATCTCTAATGATATGCTTTGATTCCTTTCTCTTTTTATCTTTTGTGTATCTACTATAGTTTTTGCATTGTGGTTCTCATGAGGATTTCATAAAACATCTTACAGTAACAGTCTACAAGTTATAAGAGTCTTATCATTTTAGGTGATAGCATAATTTCAATCACATACAAAAACTCTCTACTTTTACCTTCCACCCCCATATTATGTTTATGTTTATCTCCCACCCCCACTGTTATACAACTAGTGACTTTTAATTGAAGTCAATGCTTATTCACCATTCCAGAAGTCTTTGTCTTTGATTTTTGATAATTTAATTATAACATGTCTTGATAAAGTCTTCTGTGGCTTGAACCTGTTTGGAAAGCTTTGAACTTCACTTACTTGGATACTCATAACTCTCTCCAGATTTGAGAAATTTTCAACCAATTTTTTGTTTAAATAGTCTACTTTATTCTATCTTCTTGTTCCTTAACGCCTATCATATTGATTTAGCTCTCTTCATTCTGTCCTAATTATCATAAGCTTTCTGCATTCATTTTCATTCTTTTTTCCTTTTTCTTCTCTGACTGGCTATTTTCAAATGAACTGTCCTAGAGTATACAGATTCTTTATTCTGTTTGATCAAAGCTGTTGTTAACATTCTTAATTGTGATCTTTATTTCATTTATTGTATTCCTCATCTCCAGTATT